>MU225926.1:982383-1001213 GCA_018584345.1 Thuja plicata
GAGAGAGAGAGAGAGAGAGAGAGAGAGAGAGAGAGAGAGAGAGAGAGAGAGAGAGAGAGAGTATTTCCTTGACAATATGCCTTAGATGTTTGAAATCTTCCTTAGGATGTCTGAGATACTAAATTGTAAGAGAGATCTTGAATATTATGAATGCTTTTCTTTTTCTTACCCAAAATGAGGATAAATAGGTTGTTTATATACCCCTCACAAACATTTAAAAGCTCAAAACTTTAAGAGGGTCACTGAGAATTTAGATTTCTCACTTGATTATTGAGACCAACTTCCAAATCAAATTTCAAAGAAAACATCAGCGAATAGGTTGACTGGGTTGGCCTATTCCCTTGAAAATGCTTAGAAATTTGGATTGGGGTCCTGATTGTGGAGAATATGCTAGAATAAAAATCAGAATCAGGGTTGGATCAAGCCTAATAAGCACAAAATCTCAAGAACACTAAAATAAGACCTAACAGAGCATCTAATTGTAGGTGAGTACAATTTAGGATGGTACATTTAGCCCCCACTTTAGCATGAGTGTGAGATTACCTCATGCTCACAGTAAATTAGATTGAAGCATTGGAAAAAAAATTATTCGAGTCAAGGAGAAAAGGAGTCTCCAATCCCTCAAGTGACTTAGGCCCTAATCAAATCCAATAAGCAAGATGAAAAGAGGAAATCAATTGAAGAAGAGAGAAAGGAAACAATAACTAAATAGCCTAGTAAGGTTTGACTTACTATAGTCCATGTAAAGAGATAGATAGGAATGTCAAAAGGAGGATTAGGCCTCAGGAAAACATTGTCTCCAAAGGAATCCACTAAGGTAATGCTCAAGGGCATGTTGCAATATAATGCATAGGGGCATGGATCCATTGTTAAATGACCTGGAAAAAAAATTGGTTGTAAATTTGGTTTTGTGTAGTACATGCAAAATGTGAAATAAGGAGCAGAGTGTATGCCCCTATGTTAAAGCGATTAAAAATGCCTTAACGAGACCAATAGATTTAATGGAGCATACATGCATGCAAAAGACATTTCCGCTATGATATGTCCCCAAGCGAAGGCAAACCAAGAGAAATGAATACACGTGACAAAAAGAGAACATAAAGGGATCTACTAATGCTAGGGCTAGTATGATCATATGTTAGCTCGTGTATATAAACAATGATTGCAAATCAATTGAAATCACCCCACAAAGGTAGAAATACTATGAGCACAATGGAAGAAGATCATATAAGAGATATAATGAAAATTTATTTTTGGGTCGGCATTGTGGAGACCAAAAAATAATAGATGATTGCTACTGCATTGCATCATCCCCAATCAGACAACACGGATGCACATTTACAACAAAAGCACATACACCACATAACATGTATATGACATATAGAAGAAATAAGGTAAAAATAGAGGAATGTCACGATGGGTCCTTTATCACCTTGTGCCAATGAAGCAACAATGATCGTTTAAAGGAATTTAAATAAAACATATAGCAAGCAACACATCACGGGGGAAGCTCACTACAAACAAGAAAACACACAAAAGAGTCCATTGTACAAGAGGAGCTAGTTAAGAATATTGTTTGTCTCATCTCGTTATTTACTATTTAGGGAAGGTGGACAACATGCAAGAGGCACAACGTCGAGCATGACAAATGGAGTCATCGCAATTTCCAAACAAGAACCATGCTCTAATGACGAGTGACTTTGTTTGTCACTAGGAGATAATGATAACTTTTATGTAAATATAATATATAACACATGATTAATTTAGATGAACTCATACATATCTTTAGACTCATTATCATTAACAACATTTGCACTTGACCCATTGTTATCATCATTAAAAGTATCTTCTTCATTCAAATTAACATGAAAGGATCTTTGATGTGGATATAAAAATCATCATGTGTATTGTAATTTATTTTCTTTAAATTAACTTCTCCTCTTGGGCTATGCATAGGTTGGTCAAAGTGAATTAAGGCATTAGAAGGTGTCTTAGTGGAGAAAATGTTTTGGAAAGCTAACTCATGGGCCTTAGCACAACATCTATGACAACAATAACAAGCATAATGGCTATGTTCAATTTTGTTTGAAATTTGGGTTGGTTTAGGTCCAATCAACATTAGGTCTTTTTCTTCTTTAGGAGGAAGAATGAAAAAAACCACACTAGGTTGAGAGATAGATGACACATGACACTTGTAAGATATAGGAGGTAGTACTGATGAACTATAAGTGATTGAATTTTTGAAGATGTTAAGTTGATGATCACAAAGACATAAGAAAGTTAATGCAAGACATTAAATCAGTTAATGTATTGTATTTTCATTGATGTCAACTTGATATAATCTGTATGGTCATGGACATACTGCTAAAAGACTTCAAAGAACTAATGAATCAAAGGTTATGCTATCAGTAATGCACAAAAGTTAAGTATTCACATAGTGATTGTATACACCGACGGAGTGCACACCGACGATCAGAGTAAATCAACAAGAGCAAAGTCACAGCATTACCCGAAGAGCAAATGCACAACATTACCAATGAGAAAAGTCACAGTGTTGCCCAACGAGCAAAGCACAGTGTAACCCAACAGACAAAATTACAGTGTTTCCTGACAGATGAAGATCCCGAAAACAACTGAAGTCACACCGACGGAACAGCTAGTTGTCACCGATGACTAACTGAAGTATTGACCGACAGAATAGAGAGTTCAGAAATGACAAAATGCTCAGCTGTCAAGAGCTAAAAATAGACTTAACTGATACTTATCATTGTTTTAATCGACAAGATATAGCCGGAGATAAGTAAAGGATTTAAAGTTGCTTTATCTAGTTGGCAAGAAGATCTCTACGAGATAAAATTGGAGTTTTGCATTAAATCTAATTGGTGAGAATTATGGATCTTGCCAAGATCAAGAAAGCCAATAAATGATGAAATCATGTTTATATAAGAGACAAGCTTATTCATTATGAATAAGGGGAGTGACAAGAGAATAGATGCTAAAGAGATTTTGAAGGAGAAGAAAGTCTTCATTTAGACCTGATCAATCAAGCTAAGGAAAGAGCTAAATTTTGCAGACATTGACGAATAGTGATACGACATCATAGAGCATAACAGTGTGGACCAAAGGTATTGAATTGATAACATTGATCAAAAAGGTAATGCACTTACAATAGATCTGAAAATCTACAATTCAAGTTGTATACGTGAACAAATTAATTTATTATTTCAGTTTAACCACTGAAGCATCAAGTCTCTTAACCGAGCAGGACTTAAAAGTCTTTTCTAATTGAGATACATCCCAAGGAGTATCAAAAATTTTGATCATACAAAGTGGCATTGGATATGCCCGATACCTATTGACAGGCCAAGTGAGTGTTTGATCAAGGATGGTAGCATTAGATGCCAGATACTAAGTGACAAACTATCTATTTAAATCCTCTAATAAGGTCACACCTAATAGTGTGTTTGTAACCTTTAACAAGGTTGACTATTAACCGAGCTCACTTCAGAAGAGTGAAATTTTGGGGTACTAGTCCCAGTGGTTTTTCCCTTAACAAGATTTCCACATTAAAAATCCATGTGTCATGTGTTTATGAGTCATTACTTTATTGTTTTGCATTTCACATAAGTAAATCTGGATTGATCGGTATACACTAGCTATTTACTATGTTTCAGTAAATAGAAAGACTGTTTATCGATAAACATACAGTAGGAGGTTTTACAAAGCATTCCTACAAGTAGTAATTTGATATAATATTTCAAAGCATTCATCTTACAAGACTAAAGATAACTAGAGGTATAATTTGTGGTATTAAGTTTGAAGGGTTGATTTAAGGATTAATTTTTGAGGCCACTAATTCAACCCCCCCTCTCAGTTATTACTAACAATTGGTATTAGAGCTTGTGTGCTTAGAAAGGGAGTTTAATAGCTCAAGCTAAAGATCACAAGATGAATAGATGAGATGTGCCCAAGTTGAACAAAGACAAATTTGCTTTGTGGCAAAGTAGGATAAGACTCCACTTATCAGGTATTGGAAATGATGTTATTCAATAATTAGATACTGAATATGTGTTGCCCACAAGAGCACTCATAGTTGAACAAATGAGAGAGAAGCGTGAGCACAATTGCATGATAATAGAGCTTGCTTCCTCACTCTTCGATGTTGAATTTGATAAAAAAATATTCTGAGAGGCAAGGCAAAAAGTATTAGAGGAAAGTTTGATGATCTCAGAATGAAAGAAGGTGAAAACATCACACAGTACAACACAAGAATCAAAGAGGTATTCAATGCTATCCGAGGAGTTGGAGGTGTACTAGATGAAGATACATTGGTGAGTAAAATTATAAGAACCTTGCTACCTACTTATGCTATTAGAGTATCTGCCATACAAGAAATGAGAGCAGTAGCAAATAACAATGTTACTCTAGATAGTTTGATTGGAAGACTGATTTCATTTGAGATGAATAATTTTGATAATAGTGTCTTACCAAACATAGAGTTTGCATTCAAAACTTATTTGAGAATAAGTAAATCAAGTCATAAACACACTGTGAGAAAAGATAGTGATAGTGAAAGTGAAGAAGAAGATCTTGATGAAATTGAAGCACTTATGGCTAAAAGAATGCAAAGAGGCAAAGGTAAATACAAAGGTAAACTACCACTTGTATGTTTTAATTGTAAAGAGATTGGACACTTTGCTGCAAGATTTCCTAACAGGAGAAAAGATGACAGAAGTAATGACACGTCATTTGAAAAGAAGTTTGACAGAGGTGATAACCGAGATTACAGAAGCAATCGACAATCAGAAAGAAGAGATACCCAAGACTACAAGGACAAAGGAAAGAAGGCCAGTTACCTAGCTCAATGCAAAGATGAAGATACTAACACCGAATTTGATGAAGACATCGAGATGGTGTTTGTGACAGTAAAAGATGATTCAAATGATGATGAATAAAGGTACGTAGAAATTGCACTCATATCTAAAGTTAGTAAAAATGATGTCTGGATCATAGATAGTGGCTGCACTCATATCTAAAGTTAGTAAAAATGATGTCTGGATCATAGATAGTGGCTACACTCACCATATGACTGGTGACAAGCAAAATTTTGAGACTTTTGAATACTATAATGGTGGTTCAGTAAGAATGGGTAATGATACACCTTGTGTAGTTGAAGGTAAAGGAACTATAATGTTGAATAGCCTGATAAAATGTGAAAATGCTTATTGGGTGAAAGTATTCAATTATAATATATTGAGTGTTTCTTAGTTGAATAATTTAGGTCATAGAGTAGCATTTGAAAATAAGAAGGCAAAGATGTTCAATAAATCAGGAAGTCTGATTGGTACCGATGAGAAAACAAAAGGTAACTTATTCTATCTGAATGATATTGACACCACTTGCTTAATGGCTAGAAACGAAGACATATGGTTGTGGCACACAAGATTGTGTCATGTAAACTTTGACAACAAGATAAAGATAAACAGAAAGAGAAGTGTAAGAGGCTTACCGACAATGATTAAGCCAGACAATATCCTGTGCAAAAATTGTCAAAAAGGTAAGATGACAAAGTCCAGTTTCAAAAGCAAAACCCATACATCTGATGTCATTCTAGAATTAGTCCATACTGATCTATGTGGACCCATGAAGACAAAGAGTTACTATGGTGATAGATATTTTATTCTCTTTGTTGATGATTACTCTAGAATGATGATAGTAATATTTCTAAAAGATAAACCTGAAGCATTCAAGATGTTTAAATGGTACAAAGCAATGGTAAAAAAACAAAGTGGTAAGGAACTAAAATGCTTAAGATCAGATAGAGGAGGGGAATTTATTTCAGATGAATTCACTAACTTTTGTAATGAGCATGGAATCAAAAGAGAGGTCTCTGCACTGAGAATACCACATCAAAATGGAATTGCTGAAAGAAGGAACATATCCATTGTTGATTGTGCAAGGACACTGATGATGGAGAAAGACATCACCCAAATATTCTGGAGGGAAGCTGTCAGTACTATTGTTTACACATTGAACAAAGTACAATTGAAGAAAGACACCAAGAAGACACACTATGAGCTATGGTATGGTTACACACCCAATGTAAATTACTTCAAAAAATTTGGTAGTCAATGTTATATCTTAAAAGATGATAGAAATGGAAAGATTGACTCCAAAAGTGATGAAGGAATCTTTCTAGGGTATTCCACCAAGAACAAGGCTTATAAATGTCTCAATAAAGCCTCTAACAAAATTGTTGAAAGTGCAAATGTAAAGATAGATGAATTTGCAAAGAAGAATGAAAAGGAAAGCACAAAAGAACCAGAGGACTACAACAGGTTTGTTTACAATGAAGAACCTGACACTCTACCCGAGCAACAATGTATAGCTCCCGAGCAACAGAATATTGCACCCGAGCATCAGGCTGCAAATACTGATAATTAGGATATTACTCAAGATGATGTGCCAAGTGATGGAGATCAAAATAAAGGACAAAATGATGATCAAGATGATAGACAAAGAAATGAACCTGTACTTGCCAGATATGTCAGAAGGAACCATCCATATAACCAGATCATAGGAGACAAGAAGGCTGGTATGAGAACCATAAGTAAGTCTCTAAACACAAGATGTCTTATTTGTGATTTTGAGCCAAAATATGTCAATGATGCACTTGATAATGAAGAATGGATTAGTGCTATGAATGAAGAAATTGAGAAGATAGAGAAAAAAAAGACATGGACACTTGTACCGAGACCAGATGATAAGAATGTCATCGGTACAAAATGGATATTCAAGAATAAACTGAATGAAAATGGAGAAGTCACCCGAAACAAAGCAAGACTAGTATGCAAGGGGTATGCAAAAGAAGAAGGGATTGACTATGGAGAGACCTTTGCAACCGTTGCTAGGCTAGAAGGAGTGAGAATACTACTTTCTTATGCTGCATGTAAATGATTCAAGGTATACCAAATGGATGTCAAGTTTGCATTCCTAAATGGAATACTTGAGGAAGAGGTATACATTGAGCAACTAGAAGGGTTTGTTGATCCAGACAAGAGGAACATGGTATGTAGACTACACAAAGCCTTGTATGGATTGAATCAAGCACCTCGAGCCTGGTATGAAAGACTTCATTCCTATCTCATAAGTATTGGATTTGTAAGAACTATTGAAAACAATAATCTTTATTTGAAGGAAGATACCGATGCTAACATTTTGATTGCTAAAATATTTGTTGATGACATCATATTTGGAGGCAATGATATACCATGCAAATAATTTGCAAATGAAATGAGCAAAGAATTTGAGATGTCTATGTTTGGAGAGATCAAGTTATTTCTTGGTCTACAAATCATGCAACAAGATGAAGGCATTTTCATTACACAATCCAAATACATCAAGGAAGTGCTAAAAATATTCAAGATGGAAGATTTCAAACCAGTTGGAACACCGATGGAAACTGGATGTAAGCTGACAAAGGAGGACAAGTCATCAGAGGTAAATCATACTTTGTATAGATCTATGATTGGAAAACTCATGTATGTTGTACATACTAGACCAGATATTGCACATGCAGTAGGAATAGTTGCAAGATTTTCTGCTAATCCTAGGGAATCACGTATGACTATTGTGAAAAGAATCCTAAGATATCAGAAGAATACCAAGGAATATGGCTTATGGTATAGAAAAGAAGGCAAATTTGAACTTAAGGTCTTTACCGATGCTGATTGGGCTAGAAATATTGATGATCGAAAGAGCACAACTGGAGGAGCATTCTTTACGAGTGACAAACTTGTCACATAGATCAACAAGAAGCAAGGATGCATCTCTTAGTCTACTGCAGAAGCAGAGTATGTTGATGCTGCAAACTGCTCAAATATTGCATGGATCAAACAGTTACTGGAAGGTATACATATGAAAATTATTGAACCAGTAATTATCTATTGTGATAATACCAGTGCAATAAACATTTCCAAGAATCCAGTCATGCATGCTAAAACAAAGCATATTTCTATCAAATATCATTATTTGAGAAAACAAGTTCAAGCAAAGGAAGTGATACTTGAGTATGTGCAATCAAAGGAACAATTAGCCGATATCTTCACCAAGCCACTGCCCAAGGATGCGTTCGAGTACTTGAGAAAAAGACTAGGGGTCAGACCCTTGTCTACTGGTCAGTAAGATGACTAGAAGGCTGCATCAGCCTACATATTATCAGAGTATCATTCATGTTGATGCAAGAAAGAGATGGACTTCAAATATAAATCTATACACAACAAGGTATTTATCTACTCCAAAGCACCAGAGTTATTGTATTGCTGATGGATTGGGAAATTCAAGGAGTATATTATGGATAGAAATGATTTGTTTGGAATTACTGTCAAATATTTGTTTAGCATTGCTGTCAAAGGGAGAGATTTTTATCCATTATCACATTAGGGAGAATATTATATCCATCACATTATCCAAAGGGAGAGATGTAACAAGAAAGGGAGAGTACATACAAAGGGAGAGATTGCTAACAAGAGACATGAAAAGAACAGAGAATGGTCAAAGGGAGAGAGTTTAACACAAGAAGAGAACACATCACATCAGAGGAAGAAAGATTCTACATCTATCTAGTGAAGGGATTGAAGACAAAGAGAAAGCTGCAATAATCAATTCTAAGCTCTACATAAGCTTACCGAGGACCATATATTTGTATCGGTTACAGTACATAAGATTGGTAGTTTGATGAACTTCAATTGTTTTTTATTATTGAAAAAAGGTTTTGATGGGTGCCTGAAACCCTACAGTAGATATAAAAGAGACCTAAAGCATATAAGCATTACAAACCAAACATCAGAAACTATCAAAACAAGCAAAACAGTCACATCGACAAAAAGCCAGGATCACATATCCAAAAAGCCAGGAACAAAAGCCAGGTCCATCCTTTAGGCTATATCTCTAAGAATCTTCGTTGCCCTGATCTCCAGCTCTGTCATTCTTCCAGCAGCTTCTCTGATTTTAGCCAGCTCCTTGTCAGCTCCCTTGTCTGTCTTATTCTTTGCATTTTCATCTTCTTGGAGTTGGTTCCTCTCTCCTTGCTCCTGCCTTTCCTCCGTATTACCTTTTTGCTCTTGGAACTTATCAATTATGACCTTAATATTGTCATTAGAAGCTTTTAGAATATTATAACTCTGCTCTGCAATTTTAACCATTGTAGCTTTAATGTTTTCAATTCTATTTTTCAGTTCAATCACTCTGTTGTCCAACTCTCTGTCCTCCACTATGTTTTTATTATTGTTGATAATGTTTTCCTTCTCCATTGTGTCCATCCTTTTTTTCATGTCATCAATTTCATAATAGGTCCATTTGGTTGTTCTGTAGCTGTCTATTATGTTGTTCTTTGCATTATTCAACACATTCATTTGCGGAATTTCCCTTGCACTGTCACTGAATATCATCATAACAGGGTCAATGAGTTCCTCCATCTGTATTCTTCCCTCTTTATTTTCCTTTACCAGGGTCTTTACCAATTCTCTCTTAATACCCATTTTGGCCGAGACCGAGTTGAAGTTTCTCCAAACCACTTTCTTATTTTTACCTGTAATACTATAGGTGTACTGTTCTTCACCATACTCAGCAAAACTCTGGCTGATATTCTCCTCTTCATTGTCCATTCCCCGACACTCCTCTTTTTCATCTTTCTCTTCTTGTGCCTCATCCTGTTTGGCCAGCTTTTCCTCCTTTGTTTCCACTTTGACTCTTTTGGATCTCGTGGTCCTCTTCCCCGAGTTATCCTCTTCATTCTGAGTCAGAATCTTGATAGTGATCTTTCTTTTTGTTTTCTTTTTCCCTTTCTTCTTCAAAGTTGATTCTTCTCCTGAACTCTCCTGCCTTGTTTCCATGCCTTCCTCTTCCTCATTGTATTCCTTGTCCGAAGAGACTTCAATGTGCTGTTTTAAAATTTCTTTTTTAGCTCTGTGTTTTAATGTCTTCTTTTGACTAGAATGTTCCTCCTCTGTATCAGAGTGCATGTATCTGCTATCCTTTGTATCAGAGTGGATGTATTCCTCCTCTGAATCCCCCTCAGAAACCCCTTCCTCCTTGTCTTGAATTTCCTTACCCCGAGTACGGAATTTGAAATACTCATAAATCAAAAGAAGTAAGCCCTCATGGAAGGCCGGATTATTTAATTGTTTCTCCTTATGATCATTTATGTTTTCATTAATAGAAAAATAAGGGTAGAAAGGGAGGGAAACCTTAGCCCCATACCTGAAATGGTTGAGGAGTACAAAATGGTGGGTATTGATGCGGTCAAATCTGGTGTCCAGTGTGAGATATTTGATTATCGCCCGCAACATAAAATGCCACAGAGGTTTGATGGAGCTCGGGTGATAAAAAGTGCCTTTCTTGACCAGAGCACATTTTTTGGCTTCATTTTTTACGAACTCTATCAGAGCTTTGCTAGATATTTTCCTATCCCTATAGAATTTCTTTCCTATAATAGGAATGCCTGTTACCGCTGAAACAATTTCCTCAGTCACCATGAAAGTAACCCCATCGATTTTCACCTTGCCCTCCTTCTAGCTGTTAACCATCATCTTTGTAACGGATGGCTTCCACCCATGAAGGCGTTCGATATAAGTGGTTACTTCCCCTTTTCTCAGAATTTCCCACACCTTTGATCTCTGGTGCCATTCCTCGGTTTCTCTCTCTGGCTCTCTCCTGTGTCTCTCTCCTGCCATGTCTACAACTTTTTTATTTCCTCTGTTTCTTATGAAATTCATTTGTAGTATGATGTTTGTTTGGGGTTTCGAGAGCCTTCCTTTAGCCTCATAAATGCAATAATTGCTCAAATGCCGCTAAGTGTGTTGATGGGGCATTAACATGACTTTCCCATCATAGCTTTCGTACTTGCACATCCCGTGGGGATTCTTTTTGCCTCTGTCTCTACTCTCCATTATTATCCTTTTTTCTTCTATAATAATTAGTCATTAATATTTCTGAGTCTGCTCGGAACCCGATCACTTTCCATAATGTTGGCAATCTCCGGTGGTAAATGTTTCCCATCCTTCCAATGTTTAACTTCTTCATACATGACACCCAAGTTTGTCAGCCTGTCTGCCACCTAGTTTGCTTCATGGTATTCATGTGCAACATAGATCTTATCAAAGGACTTCAGAATTTGAATACAATCCTTTATTATATTCTCTATAGTCTAGGAAGCTCCGGTCTTTTCATTAAGACAGTCAATTATATTTTTTGAGTCCCCTTCCACCCATAATTTATTGATACCCATTTCCTTGGCAAGCTTGAGAGTGTGAAGTGCCGCACTAGCCTCAACATAGTAGTTGGTCTATGATCCTAGGGGTGCAGAGATAGCGACAATTCCTTTGCCATGCGAGTTTCTAATGACTCCTCCCGCCCCTACCTTCCCAGGGTTCCCCTTTGCTGCACCGTCGAAATTAGCTTTGAACCACCCTTCCGGTGGTAAAGACCATCTGCAGCCAAGCCTTTTGTTGATGTTGTTTAGTCCATTTAAGCACGTAGAAGTGCTGTTGCCTTTGCAAATGGTGTAGTTTTCCTTAAGTGCATTAGCAATTTTCTAGGCTACAACCTTTACCGGGGTGATCTGTTCCCTAAAGATCTTGTTGTTTCGTTCCTTCCACAGCCCCCAGCAGATGTGTGGCATAGCCCAAACCCAGAGATGATGGCCACCCCCCCCCAGTTGCCATTGTTCAAAAAGATCAAGGGTGGTATTAGGAAAACACCAGGATGTCTCGAAAAAACCCAGGAAATGATATCATATCTTCCTGGCAAAATCACAGTGGAGAAATAAGTGGTCGATGTTTTCACTTTGAGTTTTGCAAAGGATACATATATTAGGAATGTAGTGTCCCCTTTTAATAAGATTGTCCACTGTCAAGATGTGATTTTGAAGCAAATTCCAAAAGAATATATTAACTTTAGGGATGATACCAAGGAACCAGGCCTTTGCCCAAGCAGGTATAGTAGCAGCACCCTACATCAAAGCATATCTCGATGCCACTGTATAGTTTCCATCCTTGGTCTCCCCCAAACCAAGACATCCTCATTAAGAGAAAGGGGAGTGTGCCCCAGATATACCATAAGGGGTTTAAGATCCTGGGACACCTCAGTAAGATTGACCCATTTATTGTTAATTCTATAGTCATTGACTCTACTACCAAACCTGTCCATGCAATGTTCATCCCATTTGTTGTAAGGCTCCAAATTCCATAGAGGTCCCTGTCTGAGCCAGTCATCATGCCAGAAATTTACCTTCTTGCCATTACCCACTTTCCATCTCATTTTTGCAGTCACTATTCCTTTGGTCCTCAGAATGCCATTCCAAATGTGGGAGCCCTTTGGGTCGGAGTCTTTGCTAATGAATTGTTTGAAGGTTAAGTTGGCTGCATATTTTTCCTTCATGATGTCCCTCCATTCCCTCGTTGAATTGAAGATTCTCCAAATCTGTTTGGCTTGCAAAGCTCTATTGAACTGCTTCAGCTGCTTGATCCCTAGGCCTCCATATTTTTTTGGCTTACATACCTTATCCCAGGCCACTAGTGGGTATTTCTTGTTTCCATCTTTGTCTTCCCATAGGAACTTTCTGGATGGCTTCCAGAGTGTCAACCACCTTTGCAGGGATAGTGAAAAGGCTAAGAGCATAGGTAGGGAGGTTTTGGAGTGTGGATTGAATTAAAGTAATTTTCCCAGCCTGACTCAGGGTGATGCCCTTCTAGCCCACCAATTTCTTGTTGAATCTATCTATAAGGCCTCCCCAAAAAGCCTCTGGGGGTTTGCTTCCAAGCAGAAGGCCTAGGTAGGAAGCAGGAAAGGAGCTAATGCCACAGCCCAGAATATCTGCCATTCTCCTCTGTCTGTCCTTTGGAGTGTTGATGAAGAAAACCGAGCTCTTGTTCTAGTTAATAAGCTGCCCCGTAGCGCTGGAGTAGGAATTGAGAGTTTTCCTTACATTTCTAGCTGTAGTAGGAATTGAGAGTAGGAATAGTGTCATCAACAAATTGTTGATGAGTAAAAGTGAAAGGTCCTGAAGAGGGTCTTAGCCCCCTAATAAGCCCCCTGATTCTATGTTTGTGAATAAACCTTCCTAAGCAATCAGCCAATATGATGAAAAGGACAGGGGAGAGGGGGTCCCCTTGTCGAAGTCCTTGAGAGGATTTGAAGAATTTTGAGGGAGACCCATTCACCAAAACAGTGAAAGATGGGGTAGTAATCAGCTGGGAAATGATCTTTAAGACCTTGCCATTGAAACCAAAAGCCCCCATAATGTTGCTCAGGAAGGTCTAGTCAACCCTATCATAAGCCTTAGAGAGATCCAGTTTGAGCAGGAAACCTTCCCTCTTGCCTTCTTCCAAAGAGTGATTCACCTCGTGCACCGCCATTATAGAGTCCAGAATTTGCCTTTCGGGGACAAAACCTGATTGTTGGGGAGCAATAAGAGCCGGGAGGGTCGTAAGAAGTCTAAGAGTTAAGACTTTGGAGATAATATTATAAAAAGATTTACACAGATTAATAGGCCTGAAATAATCAAAAGAATCCACACCTGGGATTTTCAGGACGAGGACAAGGAAAGTGGCGTTGATCTCCTTGAGAAGGCTTTTGGCACCAAAACATTCCTGGACCGCTTTGACAATGTCTTCTTTGATAATTTCCCAATAATTCTGGAAAAAGAAAGAAGGGAACCCGTCTGGGCCCAGGGCTTTCTCCGCTGGTAAAGAAAAGACCGCTCTATGAATTTCAGCCTGATCTAGGATCGCCAACATGCTCTTATTCTAGCTTTCTGAGATCACCTTAGGGAGAGATTGAAGAATAGCCTCCTGATCATTCAAGCTGAGTTTAAGCTCTTTAGAGAGGATTTGAGTAAAGTACCTGATGGCCTCATTTGCAATCTCCTTGTCTTCCTCCAAAGTCTAATCCCCTTTCTTAATAGCCTTGATTCTATTAGTTGTCATGTGTTTCATGGTAGATAGGTGGAAAAACCAAGAGTTTTTATCCCCCTCTTTCAACCATATCGATCTAGACCTTTGCCTCCAGTACATCTCCTCCTTAATCACAATGTTATGCAGATCTGTCAAAATGTCTTTTTCAGCCCTAATTCTGTCATCATCATACCCATCAATGATGATAATGTAGCGTGTTGCCATCAATGTTAAAGGGAGAGATTGATGAACTATAACTGATTGAATGTTTGAATATGTTAAGTTGATGATCACAGAGACATAAGAAAGTTAATGCAAGACATTAAATAAGTTAATGTATTGTATTGTCATTGATGTCAACTTGATATAATCTTTATGGTCATGGACATACTGCTAAAAGACTTCAAAGAACTGATGAATCAAAGGCTATGCTATCAATAATACACAAAAGTTAAGTATTCAGATAGTGACTGTATACACCGACGGAGTGCACACCAACGGTCAGAATAAATCAACGAGAGAAAAGTCACAGTGTTACCCGACGAGCAAATGCACAACATTACTAATGAACAAAGTCATAGTGTTGCCCGACGAGCAAAGCACAGTGTAACCCGATAGACAAAATTACAGTGTCACCCGACGAATGGAGATCCCGAAGACAACTAAATTCACACCGATGAAACAGTCAATTATCATCGATGACTAACTAAAGTATTGACCAACAGAACAGAGAGTTCAGAAATGACAAAATGCGTAGTTGTCAAGAGCTAAAAATAGACTTAACTAATACTTATCATTGTTTTAATCGACAAGATAAAGTCGAAGATAAGTAAAGGATTTAAAGTTGCTTTGTCCATTTGGCAAGAAGATCTCTGTGAGATAAAATTGGAGTTTTGAAGGATAACAAAGTCTTCATTTAGACCTGACCAATCAAGCTGAGGAAAGAGCTAAATTCTGCAGACATCGATGAACAATGATAAAACATCACAAAGCATAATAGTGTGGATCAAAGGTATTGAACTGATAACATTGATCAGAAAGGTAATGCACTTACAATAGATCCAAAAATCTGCAATTCAAGTTGTATATGTGAACAGATCAATTTACTGTTTCAGTTTAACCACTAAAGCATCAAGTCTCTTAACCAAGCAGGACTTAAAAGTATTTTCTAATTAAGATACATCCCAAGGAGTATCAAAAAGTTTGATCATACAAAGTAGCATTGGATATGCCTGATACCTATTGACAGGACAAGTGAGTGTTTGATCA
The DNA here is from genome assembly GCA_018584345.1 of Thuja plicata. Taxonomy (NCBI): domain Eukaryota; kingdom Viridiplantae; phylum Streptophyta; class Pinopsida; order Cupressales; family Cupressaceae; genus Thuja; species Thuja plicata. The sequence goes on from MU225926.1 coordinate 997,605, forward strand.
AGGATGGTAGCATTAGATGCCAGATACAAAGTGACAAACTATCTATTTAAATCCTCTAACAAGGTCACACCTAACAATGTGTTTGTAACCTTTAACAGGGTTGGTTCTTAACCGAGCTCACTTTAGAAGAGTGAAAATTTGGGGTACGGGTCCCAGTGGTTTTTCCCTTAATAGGGTTTCCACGTTAAAAATCCATGTGTCATGTGTTTATGAGTCATTACTTTATTGTTTTGCATTTCACATAAGTAAATCTGGATTGATTAGTATACACTAGTTATTTACTGTGTTTTGGTAATTCGAAAGACTACTTATCAGTAAACATACAGTAGAAGTTTTTACAAAGCATTCTGATAAGTAGTAATTTGATATAAGTATTTCAAGGCATTCATCTCAGAGGAATAAAGATAACTAGAGGTATAATTTGTGGTATTAATTTTGAAGGGTTGATTTAAGGATTAATTTTTGAGGCCACTGATTCACCCCCCCCTCTCAGTTATTACTAACAAGTACTAGAGCATAACTAGGAGGAATGAAAGGTGTGGTAAGGAGTCTAACTTTGAGACAAAGAGATGGTGTTGAAGAAAATTATTCAATTGTGTGTTGTCATTAATGTTACACATGTATTTACACTTATGTAATGATGTTACACAAATGTCTACATTCAGACCGAGCATAGTTGGTGAATGGAATGAGTTTTTAGTGTTGGCAGAGATTAGTCGGGTATTAAAGATGTTCAGTGTTGACCGAGTCACTCAGGCATTTCAGTCATGGTCGGGCATTAAAGAAACTCAGTGTTAACCAAGTTGATTATTCAGTGTCAGGCGACTAACAATGGTTTACATTCTATAATTAATTGGTTATATGAGGCCGACTGAATTGTGATTTATTACTTATTTAAAATTATATTCAAGCCGACTTGAAAGGGCTTATCATATATATGAAAGGTCAAGTTTGGATTCAATGTGTGCAAGTGTGTGTAAAGATAAAGAGAAGCAGAAGTGTGGAATTCTGTGATATGAAGAGTGAAGGCGAAATCAGATGGGATTCTGATTGAGTACAAAACACTCAGAGTTGCAATAGAATATTTGATCAACAAGGATCCAGTTGTAATCATAACAGAGATCTGAATTGGCAAAGATAGTTGCTTACACATACAAGTCAATCCATTGTTACTTTCTAACAATTGTAGCAGTGATCTCAAATCTCTTAGCAGAGACGACTTGACAGCCTTTCTGTAAATCCTCTCACAAGGTAGCATTTATATGTTGAAGTGTTGAAGACCTCTAACAAGGCCACTCCTTACAGGGTGATTTAAATCCTTTAACAGGGTCACACCTAACAATGTGTTTTTGTAACCTTTAACAGTGTTGGCTCCTAACATGGCTCACTTCAAAAGAATGAAAAACAGTAACTAGTTACATTGGTGGTTTTTCCCATATTGGGTTTCCACGTTAAATCTTGGTGTCACCTGTGTATATGTTATTTGTTTCATGTTTTATGTTTCAGAACTTAATCACTAAAGTATAATTGCATTGGATATCATAAAGATTGCTTTAACACTCGAGTTAGAGAAGAATATCTTAATTAACTGAGTAACAGTGTTATATTGTTTAAGACATCTAAGGGATAAGGGATTTGTTTTGGAGTAACTGATTCACCCCTCCCCTCTCAGTTACTTATCTCATTTCCAACAATTGGTATCAGAGCAACAAGTGCTTTCAGAAAAGGTTTCAAGGCCTAAGTTAAAGATCAAAGATGCCTTACAGAAGGGAGATCCCAAAGCTAAACAAAGACAACTTCCTTGCGTGGCAAGAGTTGATGAAACTACATCTATCTACTATCAAAGATGTTGGTTTGCAATTTTTTGACAACGAATGTGTAGAACCAACAGGGACTATGACTATGGAATAGATGATGGAATGGAAGCTTCATAACATAATGATGATTGATATAGCTTCTTCACTCAGCTACTCGAAATTTGATGAAGTCAAGGACTGCCCTACAACCTGTGATATATGGAGGAAATTATAGGACATTCATGGAGGAGATGAAAATGTAAAGCGAGCCAAAGCAGAAAGTCTCAGAGAACAATTTGACCAGATGAAAATGAAAGAAGGAGAAGGCATTACAAGATACAGTGAAATAATCAAGAAGATTGTGAGTGTCATCAGAGTTGCAGGAGGAATAATTGAAGATACAACAGTGGTCAACAAGGTATTAAGAACTTTACTTCCTATCTATGCTATTAGAGTTTTAGCTATTCAAGAGATGAGGTGCAGTAAGGATATAAATCTGGATACATTAGTTGGAAGGCTTACAACTTTTGAGCTGGACAACTTTGACAATTATTCTCCTAGCTCTAGCAATCTCGAGTTTGCATTCAAAGCTAAATTAAACCTTGGTAAGAAGGATAGATTCTCAAAAGGAAAGCATATTGAAAGTGATAGTGATGATGAAGATCTAGATATCATTGAAGTATTACTTGCAAGGAGAGTTTCCAAAGGAAAATACAAAGGTAAAATGCCATTGATTTGTTTCTCGTGTAATGAGGTTGGTCACATTGCTGCCAAGTGTCCGAACAAAGAAGACAAAGATGAGAAAAAGTTCAACAAGTACAAAGGCAAGAAATATTTCAAGAACTCTAAGAGCTACAAGGACAAAGGTAAGAAATCACGTTATATTGCTAAGGATTCTGACAGTGACGAAGAAGAAGATGAAATGGTTTATATTGCTATTAAGGATGAGTCAGATGAAAAAACAACACTTTTCTCACATATTAGTAAAAATAACACATGGATAATTGATAGTGGTTGTTCTCATCACATGACTGGTGATAAGACAAAATTTGAACATCTTGAACGCTATGATTGTGGGAGTGTCAATTTTGGGAATGATGAACCCTGCTATGTGAAAGGAAAAGGTTGCATTGCTCTGACAGAAGGAACCAAATGTCGTAATGCTTATTGGGTTGAAGGACTAAGGAGGAATCTACTTAGTGTAGCACAACAGAACAACATTGGCTTCAAGGTAGAATTCATGAATGGTAAGGCCAAGCTCCTGGATGGTAAAGGGAACCTAGTCGGAATTGGCAGGCAAACAAAAGGTAATCTATTCTATCTTGATCTCACTGAAGGTTCATGCTTCATTGCACAAGTAGAAGAAAGTTGGCTATGGCATAAAAGCTTGTGTCATGTAAATTTTGATAATCTGGTAAACATAAGCAAGAACAAGAGAGTTAGAAGTATTCCTATTTTGAAGAAACTCGAGTTAGCAACATGCAAACAATGTCAAATCGAAAAGATGAGCAAGACAAGTTTCAAAAGCAAGAATTACAATACTGATGAAATCTTGGAATTGGTACACACTGACCTTTGTGGACCAATTGGAACAACAAGCTATACTAGAGAGAAATATTTTATTATGTTTGTTGATGATCATTCTAGAATGATGACTGTCATGTTTCTCGGAGAAAAATCACAAGCTTTTCAAAAATTCAAATGGTATCTTGCAAGAGTTGAAAAGGAAACAAGAAAGAAACTAAAATGTCTAAGATCTGACAGAGGAGGAGAATTCATTTCTAATGAGTTCAATGAATTATGTAATGAAAGA
>MU225926.1:1001435-1018891 GCA_018584345.1 Thuja plicata
GCAAAAAGTGATGAAGGAATATTCCTAGGTTACTCATGTAAAAGCAAAGCATACAAATGTCTGAATCTTACTACTCATAAAGTCATAGAAAGTGTACATGTCAAGATTGATGAGTTTGCAGAAAGATGTGAAGAGCGGAGCAGTAAAGAGATTGAAGACTATAGGAACTTTGTGTATCATGAACTTGATACTATGCCTATGACTCGAGCAATGGTGATTGGACAACAGAACTGTCAACCACTGAATATACTAACACAAATTGTACAACCTGAGTTGCAAACTGTGCAACTTGAGATGTTGGTAGAAGAGACTGAGTCACAGACAGAGGTAACCGAGTCTCAGATAGAGGGACCCAAGTCATAGACATGTGGACCTGAGTCATAGACAGTGGAACCTGAGCATCAGACAGAAGAACATGAAAAAATGTTTGAGAATGATAAACCTAGTGGATCAAGTCTAGAATCAAGACTGAAGGATCCAATACTTTCTAGCTATGTTAGAAGGCATCATGCACCTGAGAAAATAATTGGAGATCAAACAGAAGGTGTAATGACAAGGAACAAAATCAAAGGTACATGTTTACTAAGTGAATTTGAACCTAGAATTGTTAAAGATGCAATGAATGATGAAAGTTGGATAGAGGCAATGAATGAAGAAATTGAGCAGATTGAGAAGAACAAAACTTGGACTCTTGTGCCTAGGCCAAAGGACAAGAATGTGATTGGAACCAAGTGGGTTTTTAGAAATAAGATGAATGAAAATGGTGAAGTTTCTAGAAACAAGGCCAGACTAGTTTGTAAAGGATATGCTCAAGAAGAGGGTATTGATTATGGAGAAACCTTTGCTCATGTTGCAAGACTTGAAGGAGTCATAACTCTTCTGGCATATGTTGCACATAAAGGATACAAAGTGTATCAAATGGATGTGAAATCTGCATTTCTGAATGGAATCCTGGAAGAAGAAGAAGTCCACATTGAACAACCTGAAGGATTTATTGATCATAACAGAAGGAATATGGTTTGCAAGCTGCACAAAGTATTGTATGGATTGAAGCAAGTGCCTGGAGCCTGGTATGAGAGACTGCATGGTTACCTAGTACATATTGGATTTTAGAGAACCAATGATAACAGTAGCTTGTACATCAAAGAAGGACCACAGAACAAAATATTGTTAGCAAAGATATTTGTTGATGGCATATTATTCACTAGATATGATGACTTATGCAGAGCATTCTCTGTAGCTATGAGCAATGAATTTGAGATGTCTATGTTTGGTGAGATAAAACTCTTTGTTGGATTACAAGTTCATCAAATGAAGATGATATCTACATTACTCAATCAAAATATATCAAGGAGATACTTAAGAAATTTAGAATGGAAGATTCCAAACCTGTTGGAACGCCCATGTGTACTGGACAAAATTTATCTAAGGATGATGATTCAAAGGAGGTAGATCAGACCAACTACAGATCCATGATTGGAAAATTGCAATATGTTGTTCACACTAGACCTGATATTACATTAGCAGTTGGTATTGTTGCAAGATTTTTAGCTAATCCCAGAGATAATCACCTAATGACAATCAAAAGAATTTTGAGATATCTGAAAGGTACTGAAGACTATGATTTATGGTATAAAAAAGGTGGGAACTTTGATTTGAAGACATTCACTGATGCTCATTGGGCTGGAAGTGTTAATGATAGGAAAAGCACCAGTGGAGGAGCTTTCTTTCTTGGAAAGAGGTTAGTATCTTGGACTAGCAAGAAACATAATTGTATCTCTCAGTCTACAGCAGAGGCATAATATGTTGCTGCAGCAGTGAACTGTTCAAACATCATATGGTTCAAGCAGTTGTTGTCAAGAATGAAGGAAGAAGTGAAAGAACTAATTATTATCTACTGTGACAACACCAGTGCCATTAACATTTCAAACAATCCAGTGATGCACACCAAAACCAAGCATATAGCAATAAAGTATCATTTCTTGATGGAATCAGTATAGAATAAATAAATAAGGTTGGAATATGTGAGTACTAAAGAACAAGTTGCAGACATATTCACCAAACCTTTACCTAAGGATGCATTTTTGTATCTTAGAGGAAAGCTAGGGGTGCTTCCCCTAGCTGAAGCTCACTAAAATACAGTTTAGTGATGCATCAACCGTAGCCACATTGAAGATCTATTAGCTGATGCAGGTACATCAAAGCCCATTGCAGATGAATTAGCACATTCATGTACATTATAAATTCAAAGAGAAATAGTATTGACTATTGGTATTTATACTTAGTATTTATGGAGATGGAGTCTTTGGCATCTATTGTCAAAGAGGGAGAGTTTGTTATAATACATAATAAATTACTCAAGGGAGAGTTCATAACAGAAAGAGGAAGAGTTTGATGTCAGAGGGAGAAATCTTATCAAGAGACAGAGTTTGATGAAAGAGGGAGTTTTTGGATGAGAATCAGAATGAAGCTAAAGACATTAAAGAAAGTTTTATGTTGCTCTGCAATTCTTTGTATTATGACATGTTGTGTTGTCATCAATGCCAAAGAGGGAGATTATTGAAGATAATTATTCAATTGTGTATTGTCATTGATGTTACACATGTATTTACACTTATGTAATGATGTTACATAAATGTCTACATTCAGACCAAGCATAGTTGGTGAATGGAAAGAGTTTTTAGTGTTGACCGAGATCAGTCGGGTATTGAAGATGTTCAGTGTTGACTGAGTCACTCGGGCATTTTAGTCATGGTCGGGCATTAAAGAAACTCAGTGTTAACCGAGTTGATTATAATTAGTTATATGAGCCTGAATGAATTGTGATTTATTACTTATTTAGAAATATATTCAAGCCGACTTGATAGGGATTATCATATATATGAAAGGTCAAGTTTGGATTGAATGTGTTCAAGTGTGTGTAAAGATAAAGAGAAGCAGATGTGTGGAATTCTGTGATATGAAGAGTGAAGGCAAAATCAGATGAGATTTTGATTGAGTACAGAACACTCATAGTTGCAATAGAATATTTGATCAACAAGGATCCAATTATAATCATAACATAGAACTGAATCAACAAAGACAGTTGCTCACACATACAGGTCAATTCATTGTTACTTTCTAAAAATTGTAGCAGTGATCTCAAATCTCTTAATAGAGTAGACTTAACAGTATTTTTGTAAATTCTATCACAAGGTAGCATTTATATGTTGAAGTGTTGAAGACCTCTAACAAGGCCACTCCTCGTAGGGTGATTTAAATCCTTTAACAGGGTCACACCTAACAGTGTGTTTTTGTAACCTTTAACAGGGTTGGCTCCTAACAGGGCTCACTTTAGAAGAGTGAAAAACAGTAACTAGTTACATTGGTGGTTTTTCCCATATTGGGTTTCCACATTAAATCTTGGTGTCACCTATGTATATGTTTATTTTTTCATACTTTATGTTTCAACACTTAATCACTAAAGTATAATTGCATTGGATATCATAAAGATTGCTTTAACACCCGAGTTACAGAAGAATATCTTAATTAACCGAGTAACAGTGTTACACTGTTTAAGACATCTAAGGGACAGGAGATTTGTCTTGGAGTAACTGATTCACCCCTCCCCTCTCAGTTACTTATCTCATTTCCAATAGATGGGACATCCTTTGGGTTGGTTAGTTCGAAAATATTTTAAGCTTTATATTTTTGGCAGGATAAAAAGATATATATTCTTGGCGAGGTTGTAATGGTTGAGGCATACTAGGCTAGAAGAAGTCTAGGTCAAGATTCCCATGACTTGCTAAAGGATGATAAAGACTATGGTTAATCATGATGACTCGTTTGTTATGGGAAAATATAAAACACTTATAGATAGGAGAGACAATAACATCCATGAAAGTAATCCAAGGAATTGCAACTCTTACTTTCAATTGATTAGAAGTCGAGATCTAAACAAAGGTGACATCTACAGATTTCTCACCAACATCAACATGAAAGGTAATGGAATCATGGGTCGAACAAGTAAAATCATTGAAATTCTTGATCATCATATTTGATTTGTCATAAGAATATTAATGTAAGTGTTTTGTGTAAATATTTCCTTCAGTTATAACTGTTATCATGCAAATGGAATCAATAAGGACTCCATGAGAAGGAATGCCATTAATCTTCACAACAATGTAAAGGGGACCATCATGTGCCTTAATAGTCTCCTTAGGATGAAATGTAATGCAAGGTTTAGGTTTAGGTTTTGGTTGATCGATAAGATTGACAAAATTATTGGCCTCAATACACATATTATCAATATTCATAGTAATGATTTTGTGAGACTGAACAACATTGGTTGAAGAGGAAGGTAAGTAATGGGTATGCTCAATCGCGTCGGTAGCATGAGAAGGTAAAGGGTTGGTATAGATTTATAAGTTTTGATTGGGAGGGGAAACAAATTTGTTTCCTTGTTCATTAACACCTTCAACAATTATAACATTATATTCAATAAGATCTTGGATGATGGTATTCAAATGGAAACACTTATCAATATCATGGATGGGTTGACAATGGTACTAGCAAGAGCCTTTAGAACCATAGGATTTTGGCATGGTTTTGGATGGATAAATTGGTTTGTTGGGAGGAAGTGTATAAACATTACCATTAATCAATTTCAATGTCGCATTATGCAAAGATTTAGAACAAGGTGTAAAATTACGAAATGATTTGAAAATGAATGACAAAGTAAACACACTTTTAGTTGTAGTGGCCACTTGCACATCAGTATTGTCTAATGAAATTTGTTAATGAAGCCTTTAGGATTTTGAAACTTTTTAAATGGCTGGGAGGTGACATCACTTTTATCAACTGGAGCCATTGGATTAGAGGTTTCAAATTGGATCGCTTGAAGCTGGTAATTATGAAGCAATGGACACAATTAGGTAAAGGAAGTAAAATTATAGAACAATATCTTATATTTAATATCTTTTTGTAAATTAAAAATGAAAATGCGTTGAACATTAATATCAAGCATAGGATAATAAATTTGGGCATGCAAATATTTAAAACTACTAATAAGTTAGTTACTTTTTCTTTAACATGTTGTTTACAATGAATTAAATCAATTAAAGAAATCTTACAACCGATGCTATTTTGAAATTGTTGAATGAAAGAATTAGCAAGTTTTTGAAATGAATTGATAGAATGAGGATAAAAAGAACAATATCATTGTAAGTCCTTATCTCTAAATGTTTGATTAAACAACTTAGTCATGAGTTTATGGCCATGAGAGAAGTCACTACACAATATTTGGAATGTTTTTAGATGATCCAAGGGTTCACTTTTCCAATATAGTTCTTCGAGTGAGGTGTTTCATGTATTGAGAGATAATAACACTAATGATGTCTAGGGAAAAAGGTATAGTAATGTCACAAGTGGGAATTTTGAATTTTGGTTGAGTCATATAGGCAATTTTTTGTTGCAAGGATGACACAATTTGGGCAAGGCTTTTGATGGCAGTCTCGGTGGAGAGATTGATATTGGAAAATGTGGGAAAGTGAATGATTTGGAACATTATGATGATTAAGGAGAATGAATATTTTGATTTGGACGAAACTTTGAGAGAACAGATAATGGTGAACCTGGATAAGATCAAGAAGGACAAGAGACAAAAGTTCAAATATGGCCAGGTGATTATGTGTTTGTTTCTCTATTTTCAGAATATGTTCCTTGGTATAGGAAACATCACAAGGTCAGATAATTATCCAACTTTCATTCAGATAAACAATTGTACCTGACTCTTAGGTAATGACTTCACGAGTGAGGTGTAGGGATGCCTTAAATATTTCTAGAAGAAAGTGCATGAGAAGGAAAGGATACCACATGCTATTGTGGAAAAATACAAGGATATCATATGCTTCATGGTAGACACATACATTAGTCAAATGGAAGTAGTTAAGCCAAGGACCTCGTGGGTGATGCCTATGGGTTATGAAGTGGAAGGAGATATTCTCACTATCTATGCAGAGAATTTGTTGGCTTAACCGATAGATCCCAAGACTCCAAGGTTTGGGGCTTATGAAGAAAAGTCACTTAAAGTACATTGTGACTTGATGAAACCAGTTATTGAGAGAACAGTGAGAAAAGATGTTAAACAATTCATGACTCATAAAGGTTTCACTAAGGAGAAAATAAAGAAAGCAAGGAAAAAGCATGCTGCAGAGAAAGCAAGTACATCTGGTGCAACTAGAGATGTAGATGAAGTTGAATTTGTTGGTATAACTGGTAGTGCCCCAACCGGTCGACAGACTAGAAGTGCAACACAGGTGAAGAAGGAGAAACCTTCTCCTCCTATCACAACAAAGAAGAAACCTGTAGAGAGTGCTAAGCCTAAGGCTACAACAGTTAAGGAGACACAAAGCACAAGAAAGATGGCAGACAAAAGAAAGAAAAGGCACAAAGAGATAAGAAAACTGCTGATGAAGATAATGAGAGCACAAAATTAGAGAAAGAACAAAAGGAACTAAGGCCAAAGGGAAGAGATCCAAAGTGGATTTAGAAAGAGAAAAAAGTGAAACTTAGTAGGAGCTTAGGTTACTTGTTGCCAATTTTGATCCTATACATGAGACTGCTGCTGCATTTGGTGCAAAGGTTAGAAACCTACACATCAAGTTGAAATCAAATAGGAGTGAGCAAGATAAGAGAATTCTTAATTTGCTGGAATTATAGAGTTTGTTGATCCCCAAACTATAAAATTTGCAACAAGGTGTAAAGGAAACTGAGAAGACTTTGGCATTTCCCGATGTGTGTACAATTGGTGGATTAGAAGAATTAGCATTTTTGCTAAGTGGTCAAATTGCAACTGTGGAGATTTTACAGAAGAATTGAGACAGTGATCTACAAAATTTAAAGGTTAATTTTAGTGGTGACTTCATTAGAATGTAAAAATTGGTACTAATCTTACATTAATACAATTTTTTGACATTTTTTGTCATACCTTTGTCACTGTTGTCAAAGAGGGAGTGAATGTAATGATGTACTTAAGCTAAAATTTGGCTAAGTTCATGAAAAATGTAATTGTAATGGTAAAGGGAAGTAATTTACATGATTGTAATTCCTAAGGGGGATTTTGAGCTATTAGGAATTAGTTTACTGCGTTACAATGTAATGTATTTTCATTTCTACAGTAAATTAGACACTTAGGCAAATTTCTTGTTTATTTTTCTAAGTGTTTCCATCAATGCCAAAGGGGGAGATTGTTGGCATTTGGTGGAGATGATCTGAGTGTTGATCATGATAATGTATTTGGGCGTTGTCACTGCTGGCAACATGACGTATTAGAGGCAAGAGTTTAATTTTACCAATGGTGTTGAAGATCTAATTGAAGAAATGACTAAGCGTTCAATCAATCGGGCAAAAGATAAAATGCAAGGAACAATCAACTAGATATGGAGTCAGAGATTGAGTTAAGGTGTGCAATCATACATTTTTTTTATCTACAAAGGTATATAATGCTATGTCTTTGATCACATCAGCTAGTTTGAAGATCTGTGCAAGTTATTGAGGATTCAAGCGACACCGATAAGATGAATAGGAGACAAACAAAGAAAGGTTGGTTAGATTGGTTCCCCGGTCTATTTAATGTTTGTAAATTATTGTCTGTGACCCGATTAATGTTTTGTTGAATTTATTTAGTTGATCAATGCATTTTGGCATGATCAGATTTGAGTTTTATGTCGGTGGGTAAAATGCTTTAGGGCAAAAGGCTGACTTTGATAAAGTTGTTATAAAAGAAGGATGAGATTGGGATTTAGGGTCAATGTGGTGATGTTTAGACGACACGATAATAGATTGTGATTGTGTGAAGTTGTTTGATGCACAAGGCAATGTTGTGAGTAGAATTGAAGTGGATTTGTCAGACAGAGAGTGTCATTTTCAGATTAGTCATTCTTGGGTATTTCTCAAGGCAGGCCCTATCAAGTTTGCAACTCAAATCCTTTTAACAAGGTCACTCCTAATAGGGCAAGTAGGATCTTTAACTGGATATGAAGCATAAATCCTCTAACAAGGTAACTCTCTGAAGGAGTTTGAAATCCTTTAACAAGGTAGTTCTTAACAAGACTTGTATTAGCTTTTAACCTGGCTTAAGATACTCTTAACCAAGTATGCCCTTAACATGGTGTTTGTAATTGCTCCTAATAGGCAGATTTACATGGTGCACTAGTGAAATTTGTGGATACCATTCCACACGTGGTTTTCTCCCTCCACTAAGGGTTTCCACATGAAAAATCTTGTATGTTGAGTCTACATTGTGTGAATGCTTTACTTGTTAAGTTTCTACACAGTGTTTTCATTTGCATGTTGGGTATTGTGGAATCTATTTAAGAAGAGTTTCAGATTTGTGGTTGCACTGATTCACCCCCCCACTTAATGCCATTAAAGGCTAACATGTCTCTTATTCTATCGTCAATACTAAGGCAAAGAGATTGACTATTTGTTGTTCCTACGTTAAAGTCTCCTGTTAAAATGAGCTCTCATATGATATTATATGTTGATATGCTATTTTTTCAGAGCTACACATGGGTCCTCTTTGTCTAATTTCTTGTTATAAGATTTTGAGCCATGGAAAATAAAGTACCATGATGCAAGGTGGATTATGATTCCTCTAATCTCTTTTTTATTCTTATGAACTAGTTATTTGGATCTTCCTTTTCTACTTGTATGACTCTTTCCCACTCTCTTACAAGAATTGTTACACCTCCATGACCCTTTCCACTTTTGATTAGCTCAATCTAAACCAATATTCCCATGTAACCCTCAAAATTTTGAATCTTACATCCCTCATGTTCATGTGTTTTAATAAGGACACTTACATCATTCCTCTTTATTATAGGCCTTAATCTAGGATCTCTCCTCTAAAGACAACTTTTATGATTTTAACTTACCATCCAGAGGTGTTCCTAAAGGGCCCACCTTCCTATTTACCATACACTTTTTTTATTACTGATCTAGATTTCCCCTCTATGCAACCATGTTTAGATAATATATCTCTTGCCATTACAACTTTACAAGGTTTCTTCTTGGTGGAGAACTAGTACTCTTGAAAGAGAGGTCACAAGTTCAAATCCCATTGGTGGGTAGTATATGTGCGTCTCGTTGTAGCACAGTTAGGTGCCTCCTACAAGGAGTATGAGGTAGTCTTATAGTATTGTCACCATATGTGAACCCAAAAACACATAACTGCTATTGTAGGCTATAAAATAACCTTTCCTCTCCCTTCCTTACCTTCCTTTTTTGGTCCCTTAGACCGCGGTCTCGTGAATGTCATTAAAATTCCTTCATTCATCTAATTGTAATAAATTTCACCTTGTTTAAGATTCTTGGCACCATTTCCGAGAATATGTACTAGTTTACAAATCCTAAATACTACTTTAGCCTCATAGACATTATTAAATCTCTCATTTCATTTCATTTCTCTTTTTGTGTATAAGTGTCTACCCCTAACCCTTTCGTTTCCATATTTAAAAGGGTTAATAGAACTGGTAACAAAAATGTCATAGCGTAGGAGCCCAAAAAGGTTCACGATTTTGGAAATTGGAGGAAAAAGAGTGGAACCAAGCGTCGGACATTATTTCAAATCCTGAGGGGCAAGGGTGTCAGGGTTTAGGGTTTTACAGAGAGTGTGAGTGCAGATGGAGGCAAGTACAGGACATGAATACCATGTGAGAATTATCAAAGCCGAAGCAGATGGAGTAGCCCCATCGCTACTTGTCTCAGCGCCCAAGAATGGCCCCCAATACCTGTTTAATGTGCCCGAAGGCTTTTCCAGGCTCGTCCTCGAACACAAGGTCAGGCCTTCCGCACGTCTGGCTTCCGTCTTCCTTACTTCTCTTCGTCCTCACTGCGCTGTATGTTTTTCTCTTTCCTCCACGCATTTAGCGTTGCCCATGCTTACTGTCTTGTACCAAGTTTCAACATTTGTACATTTGACTGAATACAAATCTTTATTGACTGGCATTTATTTTTTATTGGTGAATTCCTTTGGAAGGGTGGTATTTTTCTATCAAATTTCCCCGGGACATGCACCTGGGCCAAGTCAGAGGGGTACGCTATTCCTACTATTAGGTTGGCTAATTTAAGTTTATTAACAGAACATTCATCAATAAGACATTTTAGTTTGTCTAATTCAACTTTCAAAAATGTAATGGAATCCTTGTCAGTTGGGGCATGCGACACCTAGATTTGGATATCTTAGTTTATCCAATCCAGTTTTTTTTTGTTAATGTTTTGAACGTGTAATATGTCTCCCAAACTCCACCTTCACTGTGAAATTCTCGATGATTTATCACTCGTGGTCGTCTAATTTCGATAACCAAAAACACTAAAAAATCAATATAATTCTTTTCTTAATGTAATGGAACGCAAAATTTGTGCCCAACGTATTCATTGGCTCTCATTTATACTGCTCTTACTCACAGCTGATCCTTTGGAGCAACTGCATCTGCAATGAATTGGGCGATGCCGAGTTATTAGAAGCCAACGATTGAAATAAAAACTGGTTTTTGCCCTCTTAGCAAGGTGGCTACTCTCTTGCACAGTGTTGAATATGATGAGTTTAAAATATGAAACAAAATGGTAGATCAAAAAAATCTAAAGCATTCACAATCCACAAGCAGAAATGTCATCCCAAAAGCTTTACACGGTTTTTGAAAAGCTCTTTTCTAAAATATTAAACTTTTAAAAAAATCAATTGAAAAAGTTATATTTATCTAAAAATTGAAATTATTTAGTAAATAAGATAAACAAGAATATTTATTGTTACTAACATCTAATGAAATATATACAATTTTGTTTCTGTCTTTATTTATTAGATTTTAATTATAAAGTACTTAAATATTACAATTCTCCTCAATGTGTGAATGTGGAAAAAATGTTCATAATACCATTTTGGCTGCCATACTGTTAAGACCTAAGGTTTATGGAATTTTCGTTTAAAACTATAATGTTGCCAAGTTTCGGAGATGGCACAAGGACAACTATGAAAATAATATTTAAATTTTAAATTTAAAAATAAAAGTACCTCAAAGTAAGTGTAAAGAGGTGTAATTTGCAATGAAAATCAAGTTTTTGACTAAACTTCTCTTTGCAGTTTTTGTCCTCTTGCTTGCAAAAGTAAATTGAAAAAATGCTAACGACAAATAAACTAAGGATATCAAGGGGTTGTTGGGGATGTCAGGCTCCATATGAAGCTTTTTAGAGATGAGGGACACCCAAAAAAAATAGCAAAATTTGGGATGTGGGATTGGGGGGCAGACATGTTCTTTGTAATATCCTAGATCACATATTTTCTATTATTTGATTTACATATAATGATCAGTACAAAACCATTGATTATACAACTTTGGTGGGGTTGTTGATAGACCTCTAGGTCCCACTTTCATTTGAAGACGTCCCTATGATGGAATTTCAAAATTCAATACACAAAGATATCAATGCCAATTATTCTGATTATAGAAATCTTCTTATAGAGGTCCAAAAGGCAAAATTTTCCACAAATTTCATGATTATGAAGCAAATTAGAATTGGATATAAAGATTTGATCTTAGACCTCACAAGGATTTTAAATTTTTAGTAAAGAATTGATCGAGTAGAAGAAAAAAGAATATTTAGAATTAGAATCCCAAGAAGTCATCAAAAGGGTTAGAGCATAGAGTAGTCAACGGCTTGGAACCCAATTCCTTTCAAATCAACAAAAGAAGATCTCTCCTATTGCAAGAAAGGTTGATGATAGTTGAAACAAATTCAGAAGAGAAAGTCTTTGCTTTTGATGCGAGGAGTCATGTGAGCCAGGCCACAAGTGTTGGAGCAAAGAAGCATTGAAATCAGAAAAAGAGTTGAGGAAATCTAATGAAGAATTAGAAAATAAGGTGGGTTATGAGAAAGTAAACACAGTAGAGCCACAATTTGAAGACATTGTTTTAATATTTACAATTGTTGGTTTTAATTTTGTTGAAATTGTTAGATCAACAACTAATGATAAGCAATTTGGGAACGCTGACATTGACTAGAATTAGAAATAATGAATTCGAAATATGGTTTTTCAGAATTAGGCTAGAATGAATGGTCTAAAATAGGAGATTGATTTTTCAATTTGATAACAAAATTAATTTCCAAGTTTTCCATTGGGTTGCAAACAGTGTTCCACGGGGACGCGTCCCCTGGCCTTTTGGCCTCGTCCCCGTACCGGGTATGAAACGGGGACGCCGGTACTGTTTTTGGCCGTCCCCAAAGACGTCCCGAAATCAATCAAAAAAGGGTACCGTCCCCGAAACGCCCATGCAAAAACAATGTTACGGCGGTACAAATTTCCGTATCGGGGACGGCAAAGCCGTACCTCGACCGTACCCGATACGGAAATCCGTCCCCGTTTTCTCAGAATTTCCACCTAGTCAAAAACGGCAAAAAAAAACATTTTTTTTAATTGTTTCAATTCCGTGCGGGCCCCCACATGCGATTTTAGGTTCCAATAAAATATGGAAACCCTAGTTTGTAATAGATATAAGACTAAAGCTTATTATTTTGCTCATTTCATTTGGACTTGGAGTATTTTCAGTTTGCAAGAGGAAAGACAGAGCAACATTTTTTATTTTTGCTATATGTATGTGATATTCGGATATACTATTATGAATCATGATCATATTGTCATTTCAATCTTGAATCCTTGATAGCTAAGTTTTTAATTTCCATGTATGTCTCATTGTCTATGATATTCATATATGAACATTGAATTTTGTCTCTCTATATATAAAAATCCCCTATGTTTTTAGTCGCCGTCCCCTAAGGTCCCGTCCCCGAAATTTTGACTTCGACCCGTACCCGCACCGGAAACACGTCCCCGTCCCCTAAAACGTCCCTGTACCGGAAACTCCGTGGAACATAGGTTGCAAACAATCCAATTTTTGTGATGGTTGCAAAGAGATTTGTCCGCCGGGGTAACCTACTTTTTAGAATTGACAAAAAGACATATCTTCGTTCAAGTCTTGCAACCTCTGATAAGGAGTGCAATGGAGGTTGAATAATGAAATGGTTTTTCATTAAGAACATCTGAGAAAGTGAGAAGTTGTAGAGCATTTAGTAGAGGTAGAGAATTTAGTAGAGTTGGGTGCGATATTGGAAACTGTGGGGTAATTTGTGTTAAATTTAATTGAACCATAATATAGATGTGCAACAAATGAAATCAAAAACTCAAAATAACAGAAGACACATAAAAGTTATCCTGGGAAAAACCCTCCTCTCGAGGGAAACAACCCAACCCACAAAAGATGATGCCTTTTTATTCAAAATCTCAGAAGAACATTACAAGATGCTTGCTTAAGATTAATGTCTCAATCTCTCAGACTTCTAAAACAACTTACAATCAACCAAAAACTTTCAAGGATTGTTCAACTATAACACAAAGATCGTATGCAATAGACAATACAAAAAATATATAAGTCTTTGCACATATATATGAATCACAAAACTCACAATATGCTGAATACTTAATAACAGAGAAGTCTGCAATCATACAAAATGCTACTCTGAGTAGAAAGACGTCACACCCAAAATGCTAATCTGCAAGAAGAATGAATCGAAAACATCTTTTGATCATTTGATGTCGATAATGAGGAGAGGAGTAACGCCACACAAAATTCTACACGATCACTGTCCCAAGGTATATGCGGCAACAAATAGGAAATAAATGGTTGCTAACAATAAGTTGAATCGACAATCATAAATGAGATCGATGGCTAACGAAAATGAGCTGACGCCTCCAAATAAACTGCCAGCAAAGAGAGAACACACGCACGATGCCAATTCAGATGCCAAGATATAAATACGACAACAAAGACAATGCCGTGTCATACGAAGGAGGTGCCATGTCATATATATTTTCAGCGGACAAAGGAATAGGATAAAAGAGAAACTCGGACACAAGGAATCAAACACATAATTCCAGCTGAACGACACTTCAACACAGAATAACTACAAGCATCATAATGACTCAAATTTTTTTTGAGATTGCTTACAAGAGATTGCAAATAGGTATGAAGATCTTTATCACAACTATTAATTTCAACACTCCCTCTTAGCAAAAGAAAGATCTTCAATATATCATCACATGACAAGTGCACATAGCTGCAAACAAAAAAATGTCAATAAAAATCTCATCACAATTTTTCTCAATATAAAATTGTTATCTCAGCATAACAACATTCACCATAGATACTCCCAGAGGGTGAAATAGAAAAAACAGAAAACTTAGTCATGGAGTCTTACACATGACTTCCACCATGGCTACTCCCAGAGGGTGGATCCACCATACCTATTCCTAGAGGGTGTAACAAGGGTTTTCACCTCAAACTTCTCTCGTAGAGAAGAATGCATTAACAAGGATTTCACCTCGAACTTCTCTCGCAGAGAAGAACTCATTAACAAAGGGATTGCACCTCGAACTTCTCTCACATAGAACTCATTAACAAGGGATTGCGCCTTGAACTTCTCTCACAAAGAAGAACTCATTAACAAGGGATTGCACCTCAAACTTCTCTCTCATAGAGAGAACTCATTAACAATATGCATGAGATTACTGAAGTTGATACTCTCTCTCAACAAGAGCATCATTCTCTACAATACCAAGCTTATCTCGAAAGTAACAAAACTTCACTCTAGGAAGTGGCTTGGTGAGAATGTTTGTTGTCTGCTCCTCTGTAGAAATATACTTGAGCTCAACTGCTTTCCTTTGAACCACATCTCTCAAGTAATGATATTTTATTTCCACATGTGTGGTTCTATCATGGAAAATAGGATTAACCGAAAGCTTCACACAACTTTGGTTATCACAAAGAATCGTTGTAGGTTCCAAAGGCTGCCCAAACAATCCTGCAAGCAATTTGAGAAGCCACACAACTTCTCTTGTAGCCACACAAGCTGCAACATATTCTGCTTCAGCTGTACTCTGTGAAACACAAGATTGTTTCTTGTTGCACCAGAAAATCATAGCTGAACCTAGACTAAAACAACATCTTGAAGTGCTCTTCTTGTGAGGCACATAACCTGCCCAATTTGAATTAGAGAACCCCTTCAAGTTCAACTCTACACAAGAAGCATATTTTAAACCATATCCCACTGTACCATAGACATATCTCAATATGTGTTTGGCTGCCACAAAGTGAATCTGTCTTGGTTCACACATGAATTGACTCAAAGTATTAACAACATAACAAATATTAGGCCTTGTGTTAACCAAATACATTAAAGAACCAATTAACTGCTTGTACATAGCAGGATCAACTAAATTTGAAGAGGCTGCATCCTCATGTAACTTTTTCAGATTTGCTTCCATAGGAGTCACCATTGATTTACACTCTAACATGCCAAATCTCTTCAAAATATCAATTGCATATTTTCCTTGACTCAATATGATTTCATTTGGCCTTTGCCATACCTCAAGCCCAAGGAAATAGTGCAATAAACCAAGATCTTTCATTTCAAATTCAGAACCCAACTCCTTGCATTTAAGAATGAGATCATCATTACTAGTGAGAAATAAATCATCAACACACAACACAAAGATCAGCACTTTGTCATCACATACCTTGAAGTATAAATTTGGATCAACATCATTCTTTAGGAAGCCCAAGCTCAAAATATAATGATCAAGGCCATACAAGGCCTTTTCAGCCTGCATACACGTGTCTTTGTCATGAATTACAAAGCCCTCTAGCTTCTCTATGTATACTTCCTCTTTAATTATCCCATTTAAGAAGGCTGTTTTCACATCCATTTGTTAAAGTTTCCAAACCTTCACTGCTGCAAAAGCTATGATGGTTCTGATGGAAGTGTAACGAGCTACTATAGCAAAAGTATTTTTAAAGTCTATACCTTCCTTTTGTAAAAAACCTCTAGCTACAAATTTGGCTTTATGTTTTTCTATACTTCCATCAGCTGCATGTTTAATCTTAAATAACCATTTAGAAGAAACTATTGATATACCTTTAGGTCTTGAAACAATGTCCCACACATCATTTTTGATGATGGATTGATACTCCTCCATCATGACATCCTTCCACACTCGCTGATTTGAAGCTTCTTCAACATTAGAAGGCTCAGATGCTATAGTGTGGCTCATCAAGGCTACACAACCTGCATACTTGTGTGGCCTCTCACTCTCTCTGAAAGTGCCACAAGGGGTTGCATAATTTTCAGCTTCTTCCATAGTGTTGCTGGCCCACAAAGGCTTTTTCTTATTAGCTAAGCTATTACTGGGACCTGCTGAAGTGTCTATAGAATCAACTGGATCAGTGGAGCCTTCTAAATCTATATTCTCCCTCTGAATCTCTGAAGGTGGATCCGGATCAGCCATATCTAAATCTTGAGTAGACTCAAAGTCTTCTCTATCAAATTCCATGTTAGACTCTTTGGATTTCTTGCAAGCTACATCTTCATCAAAAGAAACATCCCTGCTGATTTCTTTTTGCTTCTGACTTGGAATGTAGATTCTGTATGCTTTTGAAGAATCACTATAACCAACAAAGATGCCTTTCTTCCCTGATGGTTCTAATTTTGTTCTCTTCTCTTTCGGAACAAGAATGTAAACAGGGCATCCAAAGATTCTGAAATAACTAATATCAGGTTTGATACCTGTAAAAGCTTCTTCTGGAGTTATGTTGTTTAGAATCCAATGAGGGCTACAATTCTGAATGTGAACTGGTGTTTGTTGATGTTAGTTTTGTACCACTACATAACATATAGGAATCAAATACTTGATACAGGATATCAAACACTCAACCCTCTCTTGAAAAGTAAATACTCATGAAGGACATGAGAAAAACTCCCAAGGTTCCTTACACCTGTGGATCCTAACTCAGTTTTATTGATGTGATTTGCCGGTAATCACGTTGGCGGGCTTACGTTGTTCATTCAAGGATATCAGATTCTTGCTATGATGATGATGGGACTTAGCTTTTCAATGTATATTCAACGGATCTATCTCCTTAATTTATATCACTTCCAACTTCACTCATCAAAACTCTCACTACTAAGCTATTCACTGCTCTTACTACTACTCCTAAGGAATGGAAAGATTAGCAAATGGACGGGGATCAAACATAATGAAAGCTTACCAGCGGTGCTACCTCCATAGATGCAATGATTCAAGGGAAATGAGACTAGAGTACCACACAAGGCTTCCTAACGAGCCGCTAGGATGCTAGTGGCCTAGTATATAGGTCCCTATCAAACACTTACTAACATCACCATACAACTAACCATTTACTTCTACTCTTACTTAACCACTTTCTTGAAATGAAATCTATCTTAACCAACTCAATGAAATCTAACTTTAACAATTGGAAGTAGAAACCATGCAATAACACCAAGTGTTCTTAATCACCAAGCAAGACACAACAATGATAGAGAAGCAATTTTGGTATTATATAAGCAAC
>MU225926.1:1026791-1059921 GCA_018584345.1 Thuja plicata
TATATATATATATATATATACAGTACAAAAAATATATAAGTCTCTACACATATATATGAATCACAGAACTCACAATATGCTGAATACTTAATAACAAAGAAGTCGACAATCATACAAAATGCTACTCTGAGCAGAAAGACGTCACACCGAAAATACGATTAATCTACAAGAAGAATGAATCGAAAACATCTTTTGATCATTTGATGTCGACAATGAGGAGAGGACTAATGCTACACAAAATTCCAACCGATCACTGTCCTAAGGTATACTCGGTAGCAGATAGGAAATAAATGGTCGCTAACAATAAGTTGAATCGACAATCATAAATGAGATCGATGCCTGACGAAATGAGATGACGCCTCCAAATAAACTGCCAGTAAAGAGAGAACACACGGACGATGCCAATTCAGATGCTAAGACGGAAATATGACAACAAAGACAATGCCATGTCATACGAAGGAGGTGCTGTGTCATATATACTTCTAGCAGACAAAGGAATAGGATAAAAGAGAAACTCGAACACATAAGGAATCAAATACATATATAATTCCAGTTGAACGACACTTCAACACAGAACAACTACAAGCATCATAATGACTTAAAGAATTTTTGAGATTGCTTACAACATATTGCAAACAGGCATGAAGATTTTTATCACAACTATTAATTTCAACAATTTGGATAGTTAAGCAAAGTTATGTGAAGAAAGAAAGACAAAGTTATTAAGAAAGTACATCAACAAGACTTAGTAATAGATAAGCAATCAACAAAGTAAACTAAATAGACTACATCATTAGAAATATCCAGAGTATTTCCGAGATTGATTTGAAATCCTAGCACTTCTAGAATGGTTCAACCAAGTAGAGATTTTGTTTTGGGCATCCTATTTGTGATTGCTCGAGGACGAGTAATCTTGGCAAGGGTGGACTCTAATGTCCCTCTTTTTGAAATTAAGGACACTGGCCATAATAGGTTTTGGGATTTTCGCACTAAGGAATAGGATTACAATTATAATAAAGAGGGCCTCACATTAAGTGAAAATATAAAATGAAGTCTTTTATAATTAAAGTTTATTTTAAATAGTTCCTCTCAAATATCAATCAAAGGGTTATGAAGGAGATTTGAAGAGTTATGCCTTTTGGAGAAATTTTTTTCTAAGAGAGGCCAAGCAAGGAGAAGGGAGGATTGATTAAGCATTCAATTTTTTGATTTCTACGCTTTTTTCAATTATTGTTTTGATTGGTACGCTTCAAGATTTTTAGCCTTACCCAAGTTGAGGTGAGGCCATAAATGTGGGACCTTATCCTGGGCATGAATGCACAACATCAACACAAATAGTTGAGACCCGTGAGCATAATAGCACAACAAGGGCACAAACATCGTGAGTACACTAGCCTAACAAGATTCTAGAGCACAGTCTGCAAAACAAGGTACTTGGCATGAACGCCAACAACATCATCACAAAGGTTCAAACCTACAAGCACATTGGATTATTGAATGGTACAAAGCTTGCGATCACATGGCCTAGCGAAGATTTGAAACTAGGTGGCAACAACAATAATGCTACCGTAGGTTGCATACTCGGACTTAGAGAGTAGTCGGCAAGCGCTAATTTTTTGACTTAGCAAAAACTTGGTAATTTGAAAAGCACTCAAATTTCTTATAAAAATACTTTTTTTCTTTGCAAAAATTCAATATGCAAAACTTATCAAATGAGTCTAAAAGCCATGAGGAAGTTTTTTCTATTAAATTTTATTGTTCAATACATATGGATTACAAAATGGCTTCATCATATGAAGTTGGATAGTGGAACTGGATATAATATCCAGCGACTAACTAATAACTATTATGAATTTATGACGATTGTATTTGAAAATCATCATTATAAATCTTATATATGGGCAACTTAGACATTACAACTTTTTACATCTTCCTAATCCCCGCCCTAGTGAAATAATGGGAGGTAGAGGTTATGGTCCTCATATTTGATTTTGGCTCCCTACTTGGTGTAGAAGATTGTGCTTGTGGCTCCATCATGTTGGTAGGTGCCAGTGACTCCACCAAGCTGGTAGTTGGCAGTGGCTCCTCCTCCACCATATCAATGTCTGCCAAATCCTCCATAGCTTGCCTATCTCATCCTCTGTCAATAAGGAGGCCTCATCATCCTCTAGGGTGCAATCACTGGAGGGATCAATGTCATCCAAATCAATGAGTTAGTCTGGCTGTTGCGATACCTTTCTTGTGCGAAGCCAAAGGTTATATTGCACAAAAACAAGACCATTGAGGCATTTTTGTGTCAACTTATTATGCTTCTTTGTGTGAATGACATCAAACAAACTTCAATTGCGCTCATAGAAGTACTGCAAGGTTGAGACAAAATTCAGAGGGCTAGCCTTTGGCAAATTTGGGGTATTTCCACCAAGAAGCTGCAAATAAAATATTCATTTTTTTGTGTAAATAAACAATATTCTATTAATAATCATAATTCATAACTTGTAAAATATAGGGTTCACTTATTCTTACTTGGCGTTTGGACCTTTCTTCCTCGTATACATATTTTGGAAGAAAATAATTGTCCCGTAGTTGCCTTATAATTCTGCAACTTTGAAAAGATGAGGTCTCTTGTTGCACTTATAGGTGCCATCTTCTCAATACATGTGAATAGGCCCTCGATAACCTCTCCATTAGCATTTGTGAAGCTATCAAAGAAGTAGAACTCGGGGTCGAGAAAGTACCTCGCTGAATGGGTTGGTGGAGTCGACTGGTCCACCTCCGATCAATGATATCCCAAATAGGGGTAAATCTATTTGCATCCCCTGTAATAGTGTTGTATGGCCTCTTTGGCCCTATCCATTGCCTCATACCATTACATTGTTCTCGTCATCCACCAAGAGCAAGACCCTCACCAATGATTTAGTCGCCTACAAAGTACAAAGTAGAAACAAATTTAAATTACAACTTGGGGTTGAGAAAGTACCCCGTTGAATGGGTTGGTGGAATTGATTGGTCCACCTCCGATCAATGATGTCCCAAATAGGGGTAAATCTATTTGCATCCCCCTGTAATAGTGTTGGATGGCCTCTTTGGCCCTATCCATTGCCTCATAAATATTTTCCATCACATTGTTCTCGTCATTCACCAAGAGCAAGACCCTCACCAACGACTTAGTCGCCTACAAAGTACAAAGTGGAAACAAATTTAAATTACAACTTACAACGAAACGAAATACTTCTAATGTTTAAAATAAAAAATAAAGGATTCAATTTGAAAATTAAATTAAGTTGAAGTTACCTTGACAATCTGTAATGCTCTAGTAGCAAATTCACCATCAAAAATAATTTTAACAATCTTTTCTCCATCAGCCTTCTTTGAGTAAGTTGAGTCTATGTATGGTTGACTCACAAACATTTGCTTCAAGGGAGTCAATAAACTAGTAATGCTCACAAATAAATCTAATTTCTATGCGATAAATTTTTTCTACAAGAAATGCAGAATGAAACAAATGGAAAATGAAATTTATTTGAAACTTACCTGAATTGCTCAACTTGTTGTGCTTAGAATTGCTCAGCTGCTCAAAGTCACTCAGCTCATGTTGTGAAGTCGTTCAACATCGCTTAAGGTTTTAAATGAAAAACCGTGTCTAAAATTGAGTCAAAATCATGTCAAAAGTCATTTATTTGCTGTTTCCTGGGTTTATATCAAGTTTTTGTGTGAGTAATCAGTGTGTTTCAAGTTTTTCCCTTGCAAGTTTTTACCTCGTAGGTGGCCATAAGTTAACTCGCAAACCACTCTTTAGGGCTTCCAGCAGCAAGTTTCCATAGGCTCGACGAGTACTGACCTAGCTTGTAAACTATGAATGCCAGGAATTAACTTTCACACTATGGGATGAAATCCGATTTCTACTCCTTGTTGGAGCATTGAACTTTGGTTTAATTAACCTAAGGACAAAACCCCTTTATGTTTGGAATTGGATGATCATTGCCAAATTAGTGGACATAAACATTTGATTCAGACTTGTGGTGATCTCATCTAGAGATTGTATATGAGCCTCAAGTTGATAGGCATATTGAATTCATGGTTCAATCTTAGTTGAGTCTTAATAGAAGATTTTCTTGATAATTTTGTGGCTTCTCTCACAAAGCTGATTGTGTAGCAACATTTTTTGTTGATAGGAGAATTGACAAGTCAAAATTGTTATGCTTTGACAACAACTTCCAATCTGCATAAGATGATAATATCCCAAAAAATTGTAGTGAAACAATTCATATTCAAGAGCTGCGTTTCTTATTCCTTCTCGTGTGGTGATTTCGGTATGACTACAAGCTATAATTCTATATATCACTAATCCAAATTCTTCTTCATATTCATGTGTTACCGATGTCGTGTCTAGATGCAATCCACTTGTGGGCTTGTTGAGGGTCTCGAGTTTTGCTTGCTGTTCTATCTTGGGCGAACTCAAGGTGAGTTTGGTGGGTACTCGTGCCCAAATGGTGAATTTCATCACTTTTTTTTGGCTTTATTTTACACCAAAGAGTACAATTCGCCCCTCCAAATTGTAAAAACTAAAAAGTGGCATAAAGACATCTAAAAGACAAAAAACGAACTCATTTCTCATATTGTGAATGAAAAACAAAAATATTATTTATCATTGCTGAACTTTTTTTCTTGCTTGCCATTGCACATAGAGTTGAAGATTGATTGGGGAACATTACAAAACTGGTTGGTTTGCTATTCCTATGCATTTGCAAGAGTTCATTTGTTGCCAAGGAGATTGTAGAGGAAGATCACATAAAAAAATGGTAGGTTTCTTCAAGTTTTTGAGTTTTTTTTGTTAATTTAAAAAAAACAAAACAAACTTTTGTGTTTTGTTTTGAAGTTTTCATTCACATTTGAAGAAAAACCTATGGCCTTTACATATAAGAGATTAGAATTGGACATGGCATTTCAAATGGAATTTTGAGAGATTGCCAACACAGTGAAATGTCTCTGTGTGAATGGATTGGCATTCAATATTCTCTCACTATATTGACAACAAATTGTCAAAGCAATTGATGAGGCTCTAAAAGGGTATAGAGGCCTCAACTATGAGAGGGTGTGTTTGTATAGGAGTCCTTGAAGCCCATAAGGGATTTGTGGGCCGATATAGGGGTGTCCATCATTTCTGAGGATTGTGAAGAGGTGAACTGTGGTGCATTTATTGCGAACATTCTTTGTTAAGACATTAAGGAAGTGGGCCTTCAAAATGTTTTATAATTTATACCACACAATGCCAAAAATTATAGACCTGATGTGTTGTTGATTGAGGAGTGTTAGTCGACAATTTGTGTTGTCGACTCCCTCAAACTTATGTTACAAAAAATTGGCACCAACATTGATTGGATCAAATTAGTGTATGTTGAGGTCAAAGAGATCCAAATGTTTGCTCAACATTGAAGCTGTTGAAGGTAAGTTTAATATGTTTCACTTTAGTAAACCTATTAATTTAATTTTTATTAATTTTGTACATTTAATTTTTTAATGTTGATTTTCAAACAAGTTGTTGAGATGTTTCTATGTGAATGGATTGGCATTCAATATTCTCTCGCTATATTGACAACAAATTGTGAAAGCAATTGATGAGGCTCTAAAAGGGTACAAAGGCCTCAACTATGAGAGGGTGTGTTTGCAGAGGAATCCTTGAAGCCCATAAGGGATTTGTGGGCCGGTATAGGGGTGTCCATCATTTCTGCGGATTGTGAAGAGGAGGTGAACTATGGTGCATTTATTGTGAACATTCTTTGTTAAGCCATTAAGGAAGCGGGCCTTCAAAATGTTTTGTAATTTATAACACACAATGCCAAAAATTATAAAGCGGATGTGTTATTGATTGAGGATTGTTGTTCACACATTTTTTGGACATCTTGTGTTACACAAAATTGGAACCAACATTGATTGGATCAAATTGGTGTATGTTGAGGCCGAAGAGATCCAAATGTTCGCTCAACATTGGAGTTGTTGAAGGTAAGTTTAATGTGTTTCACTTTAGTAAACCTTAATTTAATTTTTATTAATTTTGTAGATATAATTTTTTTAATGTTAATTTTCAAACAAGTTGTTGAGAACCGTTTTGATTTCAACACAATTATGTTGAGACGACTTTTGAAGGTTTGTGGGACACTTTCTAACATGGGCATCAACTCAAATTGGGTCCCATATGGAGGAAATCTAGCACTACAAGGGAAGCAAAGGTTAAGCATATGATCATAGATGTCATTTGGTGGGATTGTGTTGAGTATCTCCTAGTTTCATTGATTTCGAATTGAACATGATCCACTATACCGACATGGATAGGTCTTGTTTAGGTGAGATATATGATGGTATCGACTCAATAATTGAGAAGATTAATTCCATCATAAAAGCAAAACAACAAGATCTTAAAGAAACTTTGTATTGATGGCAAATCATTCACTCAGCTACAATCTCTTGCGATCAAAATTTTATCTCAAATAAGTTTTATAAAAAATATTTATTCTTCTAAGGTTTATTTATATTTTACTTTTATAATTTAAGTTTTTAAATATTGTAAGTTTTAGCATTCTAATTTTGTCTTAATAGGTTGCTAGTTCTTTTACATATGAGAGGAATTGGAGCGCATACTCCATCCACTCAGTAAAGTGTAATTGACTACACTAAAAAAGGGCAAAGGACTGGGTGCATGTGCATTCTTATTTGTGGCTCCTTATACACTAAGAGTGGCTAAAGGGAAGGGGACACAAGGAAGTGGCATTTTGAGCCAGAGCATATTGACTTGGATGCTTCCGCTTCACATTTCGCTGCACTTGATGTTGACGATGTGCTATATAACCAACATGAGAGAGCTAGTACTAGTGCTAGTGGCACTATTTGTTGTCCTTTTAGTTTACTAGTACCTACATCTAATATGGATGGTGATGGTGATATTTTTGAAGACCTATATGATGATTTTTAATCAACGATGATTGATTGTTGACACTAGACATCATTATTTTTTAACTGTAATATATATCATGACATTCGAGTTCGACTAATATTTGACTATTAACATGATGGTTTTGTGTATTATATAATATAAGATGCTCTGTGTGGTGTATGTTGAATTTAATTATTGTGACAAATACGTATATATTTTTGATTTTTCTATGTTTATGGACGAACCCAAAACGAACCTAACTTCGATTTTTTTTTAATTGAATCCAAAACTGAATCAATACTATGATTGTAACTTAGCCATATTCCAATGTAGAGATTCAAGTTCTTTTTTGTAACTAATTAAGAGGTTTGAGTCACAATTTTTTTTCATTGCCCCTTCTTCTTGCTTGGCCTCTTAAATAGATTTGACCTCAAAAAGAGTTAACTCTTTGATTGATATTTGAGAGAAACTATTGAAAATAAACTTTAATTGTAAGAGACCTTGTTTTATATTTTAACTTTACTTGATGCCCTCTTTATCATATTTTAATGTCATTTACTTAGTGCAAAATTCCCAAAACCCACAGAAAATGTTTGATGGGCATTTTGGGTTTCAACTTGGCTCAATTTCGTAAAAAAGGATTCTTCCCATGCTCATGTTCCCAAAACGTCCTAAAATGAGATGTATATTTAGCCTTGGAGATGGTACCCCTAGGGTAAGGTGAAATACATCAGTTACCATTTGGCAGTGAAGTTATCAAAAGCTCAAAGTGTGTGTTGCCAAATTTTAGTCTCTCTCAAGTACCATTGAAAGTTTCCTCTAAAAACATTGCTTTCTACTTTTATGCTAAGGACTATGTTTAATCTTATTTCATATTTCCAAATTTTTGTGGGCCAACAAGGGAGACTAAATAGATGATGTAGTGCCTTCTATATGGTTGAAGTCGTATTATAATGAAGCAGGTGGTCCCATGGAATAAAAAAATGTGAAAAACTGTAGATTTTGGAATGCATGTAGTCGATCTGCAATAAGCATGGATAATCCACTGCATAAGTTATCAAAACAGATGCTATACTAACTTAATGTGAAATGATTGCAAAAGTTGCTGTTCCATATTCTGTATTATGGAAAAACAGTCCCTGAAATGCAGCCTAGAGTTGAGAAGAGCAAATGACAATGTAATGAAGGATGCATGTATAAGTCAAGAGCATACAAATAGCAATAGAAATGAAGATTAACGACAATATGACCTAGAGAAAGTGTGGGAAAACTTCAAAAGAGTGGAGTGCTGTTCCTCAGGTCACTATCTCATGAGCTGTTACAATAGTTTCTCACCTACAAATGGATCTTCTAGGAAATTTCTTGCATGAGTAGCAATGTCTCACGTCATACAAGTTCTTCAATACTCTCACCTTTGTCAAAATCTGCACAACGCTTCCCTAAGTCTCATAGTTTGAAGCAACATAAGCCTTTACAGTCAACTTGCTATGAAACACTAAAGAATTAAGTTATTTACTAGATTTAACAAGATCAGTTACAAGAAGAATCAAAGAGGAACCCCAAGCATCCTTGTAAGACAAAAGGAATCCTTTGACACATTTTAGACCCTAAAAATCTGACATGTCTTGTCTATATCATCTTCTGGATTTGTTGACCAAAGTTGAACTTGGTCTACACACCTTGCGCTAATGAGGTAGGGTCAATCACTGTTGAGCTAGTGATATGAGGTTGACTCCAATCAAAACTTCACTTTTGTAGCTTATTTTTGTCAGGTCCAATCCCACTGAGCAGTTGGGTCCTTGAGTTGAAATTCCTCAGTTTTTCTTCAACAATTAGTTTTTGAAAATTAATTTAGGTGTGAATTTTTTGAAAATTAATTTAGATGTGGATTTGCAAACGAGTCTTAAAAATTGTTTAGCACAAGGGGATAGCATTGACAAGTACATTAAATGATCAAGTTTGCCAAGTTAATAATTTGAACTGATCGAATTATGGGTTAAGAATCAACAGTGAAAACTTAAAATTATTTATATTCTATGTTGTCTACTATTTCTAACACAAGTTTAAAATTCAAAAGATAACAACAGAAAAGATACGGCTCATTAATTAGTAGCAGTAGTGAGAAAGCAAAGGAAGAATGGTCTGTGGTGGTTTTCTTATTTTCAAATAATGCAGATGTTTGTTCTATCCAATCAGTCACCAAACTTTACTATCTATTGTCACTCTCATTTGAATGCCATCATGCATTTAAAGACTGGCAGCAGTTTTAGTGGGGTGAGTAAATTTCGGAATGCTTATACAGTGGCCATTTCTGGTCCAGACACCAAATTTTATTCAATGCCTATCAGAGCCAGTGCGTCAAATCTCCCAATCAATTAGACAATCATGTATTGCAGGAATTGGCAGTTCCCTGCTCTTGTAATTGCTTGAAAACTTTCTGGGCAATGGTTTAAGTTGTTTGGATTGATGAGAAAATATAAAAAGTTTTAGAATTGCCTAGAATCTCAAGTCCTCGAACAAAACTCCTAGTCTGCAATCCAAATCCCATCTAACCTGCACAATCTAATGCTACCTACAGTAAACATACAAAACAAAGAAGCATAATGTGCCAAATAATTGCACGTGATTGTGAATTGTGTTGCAGGTCGATTTTTGCAGCTTAAAATTGCAGTTTTTTCAATGAAGAAGCTGGAACACGCTTTTGTCAAATTTCAGTTTAAAAATTGCCAAAAAGTCGCACATTAATCATCCAGACTTTGATAGGTTGCGAGTTTGACTATTTTTGGGCAAGTTTGACCAATTTTTTTTAATCTTTGCCAGCTGTACAATTTATTCCTTTTAGAACTCAAAAACCCTAATCCTAATATAATTTTTCCATATTAAAATATGTTTGTTGGATAAAATCATCTTGTGGTTTGGCGATTTATTCCCAAGAATGATTTTTGCTACTGCACCTAAAACAAAGAAGAAAACAGAAAGTAAATATCACATATCATTTTATTCACTGTCGAGTTTCCCTAGAAACTTACAGATGAAACTACCTGCATATATCTCATGGAGATGTCCATCGATGTATTTTTAACATATAAGTCCCAATTATAGTGTTCTGTTTATTTTAATGCTGATTATGCACATAACATTAATATTATGTTAATGTTTCATTATTGTTTTAAGTTTTTTATGTTCTATGTATGGATGTTATCCATCTGTACCTTGCACAGCTTACTAAAAAACCAGTGTTACCAGAATTTGAACCCTATCCTAACTGTTTCTTTGGTCTGCTTACATTGATATCATGGATATACAATCTGTTGCATATAGTGGGAGAATAAGAACTTAATTTATATATTTCTCAGAGTAGACACATATTAATCTTTTGATGGCCACTCTGTTATGCATTCTCTAGATTCACTCATTGATGATTATGACAATTCAAGTTTATTATTTAAAAAATATTTTTTTAATAAGTTTGTCTTAATTAATTTCACTGACTATATATTATGTATTATCACAATTTTCTCACAAATAGGAAAAATGTGTAGCATACCTTTGTTGTTTGGAAAGTTGGATGCTCACTGCTTATAAATTCTTTATAAAGAAGTTTGGACTTGTTTATGGAAGGTATCTGGAATGATAACATGTTAAATTGTACCTTATTTCAATCATGTAGGGTGGACTTGGAGGATTACTCTTGAGGCTTGCAGGTGATGGCCATGGCCAGTTGCAGTTGATTGGGCCAGATTGCACATCAGCATATCTTCATTCACTTCGACATGTTATATATTGGCGTCATCCTAAGGTCCTAGTTTCTTATTGCAGGTCTTGACTGCTCTCATTTCCCAATATATATATAGATATATATTTGGGTTTATCTATGAATTTCATGTTGATTGTTCTTATGTAATTTCCATTTTACTAGCATTAGGCACTTACAATGAATTCTTTGTGAAACCTTCTTCAGAATCATTCAGTAGCCCTTCATGATTGATTATAAATGTGTTTATCTATCTTTAATGCTTTATTAATGATCCAATTTGCATTTCAACATGCCCATAAACTTTATAGACTAATTAAGCAACTTAAGTAAAACTTGAAATGGCCTATTATGCTTAATTTCCAGCTCATGAAAGCGAGATGCAAAAGAAGTTCATAACTTCAATTTCTATATAGCTAAGAAGGTGTAAGGCCTACATAGGCAGACATATTGATTTGCTTGAGTTAGGTAGCATATAATTGCATGTGCAATCAGTTCTAGATGCAAAGATGCAAACTGATACTGTGATAGAATGTGAACACTTTATTTGGAGACCCTTGAGATGGCTAGTGATTGACTGTTGGTGCGTTGCTCCTTGTTTGTGAGCTCTCGTAGGGATTTCATGCAGTTTGGAGTGCGTGAATGCTTTTGGCGAAGTTGTTGTTGCCTTGTTTGGCCTTGCATTATATGTTTGATGAGTGTATGCTGTTAAGTGTTACTTGGACCCTCTCTTGTGCCAAACAGTGCCTTCTAGGGTGATGATCTCCTCAATGGTCAATTTTTTCTTAGCATAGACGTTTAGCCTTCCTTAAGCTGACCTTTTTGCTCTTTTGTGCCTCCTTAGTTAGGCCTCATTTTAGTGTCCAAGGCTTCCATGCTTTTTATGCTTGATCCAGCCTAAATTTCAACCATATATTTGGTATCTCCATATCATATTGGACCCTTGACCCAAATTTGAGCCCAATTTTGGTGGTCTAGGGCGATTGGGTGGGTCAGGGACGAGTTAGGTCACTCTTGACCCCAAAAAATGAGCCCAAATTTAAATTGGAGATTGGTCTTTTGATTTTAGTAGGATCCTTAAATCCCCATCAGCCTCCTTCAAGTTTTGGGCCCCAAAATGGCTAGGTTAGGTATAAAAAAAAGACACCTCTCTCACTTTATTATGCATTCAAGAACTCAAGCTATCCATTAAATCAAAATTGAAATCTACTAGTGCAATATGGCTTATGAGGGAAAGCACTACTTAAGAAGATACATGCCAATTATTCATCTGCTTTAAAAGGGAAAACATTAAAGATTTTGCTGATTGTTCCTATGTTCCATGAAAATGCATCTGAACCCTTAGTTTCCCAGGGCATGTGTTACTATTGCATTCCTTGTCCTTGTTCCCATGAATATCCCTTCAAGTTTTAGGTATACTTATGCTTTAGCATTTGGGGGAAATTTCCACTAGTCATCCCTTTTCTTGCATCCTTACATTTTGTCGCTTTCCCTAATGGGGATTTATTGGAAGATAGGAATGGTTTACTTTTGACCACTGTAGCAAAAATTATGATTTCTCACCCCTTTCCCCCGTGGATGATTTTTAAACTCAAAAAATTGTGATTTTATTATATAATCATCCACCATGATTTAGGTTTAGGGTTTTCCCCGTGATTGTTAACTGATATTATTGCTGAAAATTGCATGTCCTGCTTAAATGTCAATTTGTTCTGCTCTAATTTCGTGTTTTCCCCAATTCTGATTGTATTATTTTGTTTTTGAAAATCCTAATCCTAGCACTATTTTTCTTGTTTTTCAAAAAAGCCTAACCCTAATTTGATTCTTCCCTATTAAATTGCAATTTGTTGAAGAATATTTTTTTAGTTTGCTAATTTATTCTAGATATTGATTTTTGTTGCTATAGTTTCACATCTTGCCTCGGTTATTTTCACCATTTTTCAACTTCATAACTATTTGAGGGTAGGTTGTTCACAATTTTTACTTTGTGTTGCTTAATTTCTTATTACCTTTGTTTTATTCCAAATGGAATTGTCCTATGGCTTAGATATCACAAATAAAGGGGTATTTTTAATGAAAAATGATGTAGGAGTTTCACTTGGATCTTTTCCATGAAGATTGTTGATGTCAAATTTGAGCTATACATAAATCACACAATAAAACTCAAACTCAAACTCAAACTCAAATAGGACCTATACACTCAAGTTACAACTAGATAGAAGTAAATAGTAATGCAATATGCAATAAAACAAAGCATCAAACCTTTGTTGGATCTTTGTGATGTGGTCCAAGTGATAAAGGATTGCGATGTGGGTGCTCGTAGCTACAATGTTACTAAATTTGATAGCATATATATACTCTATATGATGGATCCTATGTTGTTCTTCAGGTAAGCCATCATAAATAGGCTTTCCAAGTTGGACATGGAGGGCCCAAATTGGAGGATGATATTAAGGGCTATGATTGGTTTGCATGGATATGCATTCTAGCCTCTTGACAAGTGACATGAGGAGGTGAAAGATGCTTGATCAAATAGATAAAGTTTCCTTCAAATGCAAGAAGGTATGAGATGTGGGGAAGTGGGAATAGATGGAGGAGATAAGTGGAGGGTGGAGATTGAGAGATGAGATGAAGGGTCAATATTTCTCCATGTTGTATGTTCAAACATGTGTGAGCATGGAGTGGGGACAAGTGGTTTGAGAAACCATGTATGCAGGAGGGTCTAGATTTGCTCCTTGATTTCCAAGTGGATGGTGGAGACTAAGGGACAAAGTCTTTTGGCCTTTCA
Source organism: Thuja plicata (assembly GCA_018584345.1). NCBI lineage: Eukaryota > Viridiplantae > Streptophyta > Pinopsida > Cupressales > Cupressaceae > Thuja > Thuja plicata. The sequence continues at coordinate 1,040,262 of MU225926.1, forward strand.
TGGTATAAGGTGAAATTTTTAATTAGAAAAAAATGTTGAATTTGATTAATTAGCCTAATAAAATAAACAATGATGTTTTGTTTAATTGATTAGTTAAGGAAATTTTGACCAAGATTAATTAATTAAGTGGGGTTGATTAATTAATATTAGGGATGTGCAAGAGATTAATTGAGGTTGATTGGTTAGGTTAGTCAAATTAATTAATTTGTGAAGTAGCTAGTATGGGGATAATTAGACAAATTAATTAAAGAATAATTAGTTTGAAGATAATTAGATAAATTAATTAAATAATGATATGTTTAATTAGTTTGTGGGAAATTGATGTAGAGAAGTGGGAGTGGATTTGGATTGTCTACAACTTTCCCCTCTTTGAAATGACATCAGGACTAATCATTTCAAAGAAGGTAGGTATATGCACTTGGCAATGCGATGTTTATGTTAGATAATGCCTCAAGCGTTAGAGATTAATGATTGATTCATTTGATGGAATGATAATGGTGTTGATGTGGGAATGATATATCTTGAGAACAATGTGAGAATTGATTGATTTGATTGGTTAAGATTGGATTTGAAAGATGCTTCAATACTTGGATAGGCTTTAGATTTGGGATTGAATTGAGTGATAGAGGAAGAAATTGAAAGTGATAAAGTGAGTTAAAGGAGAAACGATAAGGAGAAATAAATGAGGATGAAAATGATGAGATCGAGATGCGATCAAGATGAGAAGGTTGAGGGTTAGTGGATGCATGTTGGGATGGGTGAATGAGACGAAGATTTGAAATTATGATGGGTGGGGAGGATATGTTGATGGCTCAAGGTAGTGGAGGAGCATGGGGGAGAGGGTTGCAAGAGGGGTTAATTGCAGAGAAAGTAAGGCTTGTATTGTCCAAAGTATGCTTGGAGATTTTGCTCCTATCCCTATTAAGATAAAAGTGGGAAGGATGGTTGGATTGGGCATGATGGGGGAGTTGTGTGGAAGTAAGTGACGAGTAGATAGATGTTGAAGGTTGGATGAAGTAGGTGGGAGGGAGAAGTTTGCCCCTAAGTGTAAGGTGCTCTTAGGTAGCAGATTATGCATAATGCTTGTTTGCGAGGTTTTGATCATGGACTTGTCCAAGGTGCCATAGAAATGGTTTTCAATAGTGGATGCTTTTTGTCTCTACTAATTTATAGTTTGGTGATTTTGATTTTTGTGGAATGGGTTGGAGCATACAAAATTGGTGGAAGGGGATGTTGAGTTGGATTTTGATTAATTAATATTAGGGATGTTGAGTTGATATTTGTTATTTAAATTTAAAAATTATAAAATTTCAAATTGTTCATAGTGCTGAGATTTTCAAAAGATGAATATTTTGTTTGAAAAAAATAAATTTTTAAGTCAGTTCAGTGTGTATTTTGTTTAATTTAAGGTTTGTAGGTAGATTGCCCTGTCATGCACTTTGTTTTTGGTAATTTTTTTGTTGTATTTTCAATTGATTGTTGATAGAACTACCAAACTAAATAGTAATCATTAATTAATTTCAAGTTTCATAAAAAAAAGGGTAAATATAGTGAATACTATTCATTAAAGTATATAACTATTAATTAAAATAGTATGTCAAACTCCACACATCTTATATACATTTTAATGCATTCTATAAGTAGATCTTATGTAAACTATAAATAATTTAGTTACACAAATAATTAATTGCAGCAAGGGGTGGAGTGTGATGGCATGACCATGTTGATAAAAACAATTTAGAGCTAACATTTGTTTTCTAAATATAAAGACAAATTTTAAAATATATATTATCACCAAAGTTTTTAAAGTATGAATGTTATGTGAAAAATATTTTCTTTAATAAAACGCAGTAGTGATTTTTTATGATTTTAAGGTTGGTAAGTAGATTACTCAGTCTACATTTTTTTTTTGGTAATTATTTTGGTGTATTTTTCAATTGTTTGTAGATAGAATTACCTATGTTCCACGGAGTTTCGGGGACAAAGACAATTTAGGGGACGGGGAATGTGTTTTCGGTCCGGGTACGGTTTGGGGCCAATTTTTAGAGGACGGTAGGGGACGACTATTAAAAAAATAGAGGAATTTTTATATAGAGAGAGAAATTTCAAATATGCATATCATAACGTTAATAAAGCATTCATCATAGACATTTTAGAAGCTTAATACATAGCATTAGACTTGAGTTGAGATTTCACATGTGAATCAATAAGCAAAATAACAAAATTCAAATACTTTCATTGTCAATATATGGCATACATATAGCAAAACTGCCTAGAGGCTCCAAATTTGACCTATGAAATGACATAAATGATAAAATATTAGAATGTAAATACTATAACTAAACTATTAAACAGTAAGGAAGTCCGGAATAATATATAACTGTCCATAATCAGTAGATGGTAGGTCTAAGAGTCTAAATCAAGTAGATTTGATGCCCTAACCTCCCCTTTCGACTGTTGTTCACTCCTTGACCAGCTGCTCCTTCTCTTACTGCTCTTCTCCTTTGCAAATGTGAAAATGAATTTATTTTTCTTCTTTTTGGTTATTTTATGCTTAGATTAGGTTTTGGTACTTTTAAATGTGGTTTAAAAGTCTAGGGGACGGGAGCGGGTCTAAAAGTCTAGGGGACGAGTCCCCATGGAGCATAGAGAATTACCAAATAAAGTAGTAAATAACTAGCGCTTAAGCAAATGATACTTTTGGAACAATTATGTAATTGAATATGCAGTAAAATAATTTATTTCAATTTTTCATTTCAAAATTGAGGAAAATGAAGTGAATATTGTTCATTAAAGTATTTAATATTTAATAAAATGGTAAGTAAAGCTTTGAAACATAGAATAAACTAAATATAAATAGTAAATAAAATAAAAGTAAAAACTTAAGATATATCAAATACATTTCAGTACATAGTATAAGTAAATTTTATGTAATTTATAAATAAAATAATAAAATTACGTATAAATATTTTAATATTTACTACACTTTCATAAAAAAATATAAACTCGAGAATTAGCAAATAAACTAGTGACATATCTCTGTACTGTAGTAATTAAAATAGAATAAAAAGATTAAATTTATTAGAGTAATAGTAGTATATTTCTTATTTAATGGTTTCTTAATGTACTTAGTTAATTTAGCTAGTTTCTTTTTCTGCATTCCATTCATGATTGTTTCGTTTAGAAACATTGTCTTTTTAATTCCTTTAAACAGAACTTTCATCTCCATTGTAAATACATCAATCAATTACCACTTTTATAATATTGGAGCTAGATTGATTTTTTGGCGAATTTTTTCATAAAAATTCGTTAGTTTTCCTAAGAATTTTTTTGAAGTTTTAATTTGATTTATTTTGAAATAAAAATTGTCCCTTAGTTTCAAGGATTTTTCTTGCTGGAAGCATGTGGATTTTTCTAAGTTGAGGGTTTCCTAAGATAAAAAATCTTGCAAATCGCGACATTTATCATTGTGTTTTTTTACACATAAAAAATCGTGCATTTTGTAAAAAATCTTGTATTCTGCATATTGGAGGACTATGGCTAGGTCTTTTGTGCATCGTATTTTGGCCTGGTTGTGCATTTTCTTGTGGCGCTCGTCGTGTTTTCTTCCTTGCAAAATTTTTCTTTTGTTTGTCCAGCTTGCGGGAGGGTTTCTTTTTGCAACAGTGACGTTTTAAAAGCTTGTTTTAAAAATTTGAGTGCCATTTTTCTCAGAATGTGCTGTTTTAAGACACGCAACATAAGCATTTTCTTTGCGTGTTCTTCAAGTCGACGAGAGTTCATTTTTTGGCTTGCGCATTTGCTTTTTTCACCGCCGTAGTTTTTTTTGCAATAGTTTTTCTTAGCATGGGAAACTTCAACAATTTCTGGATGCATCGGACTCCATTTATTTCTACTCCATTTTTTTCAAAATCGAGGATTCTCTAGCCGCCCTAGGGATTTTTTGCACCCAAGGTTTCAACTTTTTTTTTCTAAAACAATTGTTTGTATTACTGCTTCCTGGAGATTGTTTTTATGCTGGCCTAGGGTTTTGCAGATAAAAATTGTGGGTCCTTTTATTTACTCCTTTTTTGGAACAGAATCAGTAGGTTTTTGCGTTAGTTGTATTGGTATCTGTGCTTGTACAAATTGTTCTATTTTTTGACAACAACCTCAGGTTTGGGTCAAAGTTCAGTGTTGATTGTACTTTTTCACCTTGTTTTCCGTGCATTGGAAAATAAGAAGAATGGGATATTTGACCAACGTCAAATTAGCGCTTCAATGGCAAGAACTACAACACATGGAAACAATGATCATTGAGTACTGGTGCCTGGATCAAATTGTTCTCAATAAAGCTGCCCGTCCCACAGTGGCAGGCAAAGATCAGGACAAGTATGATGAGCGCAATCGGGAAGCGGTCATGCTCATCAAGTTATTAGCTATTGATGACATGCTTCCAGAAGTGTTGCCTGACAAGACAATTGCGAAGATCTAGACTCATTTGAATAATCTCCATGAACAATCAGAGGGGAGAGCGTCATTCTCAAGAACATGTTTTCCATTATGATGGACAATACAATGTCTCTGTAGGAGCATCTTATGAAGATCAAGAATATTTTGATTAGTTGGAGGCTTTTGGTTGCATGATGGAAGAAGAGGATATGGTGGTTATTATGCTGAAGAGCCTACCACAATCCTACCCCATATTAAATCAAATAACGAACAATTCGTGGGAAATATTTTTTTTTTCTTTTAAATTTTAATAACAGAAATAAGTACTTTGCTTTTCTTATGAACATGAATAACTGAAAGTTTGTTAACTAACTGAAAGAGTATAATACTACTTAAATAACTAACTTCACACGAAAGACAGTTTAACTAACATTTTCCATTTCCTTAATGCCGAAGGAAGAAATTTAATAACTAATTTCACATGAAGTGAAAATTAACAATTTTCCATTTCTGAATTACCAAATAAAAGAAAGCATTAATTGAAATAATTGTCCAAGCATAAACCATGGCTTTTGGTTCAATCTCGATTGTCTTTACTTTGAGCTCCAGATCTCTTCAGGGGAAAACGAGTATCATCAAGGGCTTTTACCACCCAACCATTGATCTTACGATCTCGACCTAAGGGTTTCGTGCAAAACTTATTCACGGAAGCAACTCGACCCTTCCCAAGGGGATGCAGGCGCAGGATTCAATTTTCACGCCATTCGAGACTTGGTGCAGAACCCACAACTGTCATAGCTAGTCAACCTATAGACATCTTCGCCTATCAAAGTGGCTTTCCTAGCTAGACATTGCCCTACTGGTTCTAGTGACTGATGGTTACTACCCGTAGCATAGTACTACTTTGGCCAAGGTTTTATAGGTGCAAACACTGAACTTCGTTCTGTCATTATCACCACCAACTCGTATATTGAGTCCTTTAGACTCATTAAGGTCTCCATGACCCATCCAAGACTTGTCGTCCATTTTAGGCAATTATGCTCCATTAACCTAAGATTGGTACACATTGGCATAAGCAAAACCTTTATGGTTTCCATGGTTAACGACCAATCTATAGGGAGTCCCTTCCCAACAGTTTACTGTTATTATAAACATAAAAGTATGATTGACATTTAATAGTCTTTACTATTTTCCCATCCTAGGATAGAAATGGAACCCTTTCCAAAATGCAGTCAGACTTACAAATGTTCAGGCTCAATCTAGAATTCCAAGATGATACAACATTCTTATTGAAGACATACTGTCATATTTTATAATAATCTAGTTTTACCCAACTAAAGGATTCTTCGTTATCCAAGAGATTTATAGTGTTATTAAACTGTTGAGATATTATTGCAGGTTGATTAATGGTTAAGTATTACTCCACAGATGGCAACTCCTTGAGCAATATAGATTATCCTGATGAGAGATATTGAGAGACATGTCCACCATGAATTACTAAGAAAGGTTTAATTGATAGCGGTTTCATAAATAAGTTGCAAGTTCATATTTATTATACAGAATCATATGAGATATGCTCAATCCTAAAAGTTATTCAGATTCATATCAGTTTTGAAAGGTGACTTAGATCCATGTCAGAAAACAGTGTCACGAAGATATACGGATTCATAACAGAATGGCAGAATTCTCAAATGATATACTGATTCATAACAGAACTACAGATTCATAGAATTACGGATTCCAATCAGTAATACAGAATTTACCATGATGAAAGGATTCATTATAATTATGCATGATGTGAGTTTATACTCTTCTTTTGGTCTTTCCTAGTCTTAAGGATTTGCTGTCCTAAATGGCGATTACAATACTTGTCCAAAGCCATGAGGACACATACCTAATTCTTTAGGTTGTTGATAATTTACCCTGATTTTTAATTCATAAATGTTTGGATAGGCAACAACCTTAAAGTAGCTGAGGGTCAACATCCTTTTAACAAGGAGACTAAACAATTCATTTCCTTTAGATTTCAGTACCATGTCTACCCAGACCTATGCATCAGTTTATAGTTGCTGTAAAAGAAAGGAGTTCTTGACATAATCGCAGCCATGGTTCACAATTTCAGTTTAAAGAGAAGAGATTTCCACAATCCATGAAAATAACTCTTAAGAGTTTCTGGATTTGATTGTGTTGTAATTTTTTTTGCAGCGACGTTTCGAATCACACTCTGTGATCCATCATCAGGATGAGCAATAAGAGAATTTTAAACCAATTTCCCTCCCATGAAGGGTATCAATCAAAGAGAAGAGATTTCCACAATCCATGAAAATAACTATTAAGAGTTTCTCTCTTATTGCTCATCTTGATGATGGATCACGGAGTGTGATTCGAAATGTCGATGCAAAAAAAATTACAACACAATCAAATCCAGAAACTCTTAATAGTTAATTTCAGTTTAGACAAAAACTTAGTTTTCAAATTGATACATGACTGTCAATTAGCAGTGAGATGCAGAAGTAATCTATAATGAATTTTTCTCTCTTCTTGTGGTGATGGAGATTCTTCCTCTTGTGGACATAATGATATTTTAATACTTAACAAGAAATGATTTCCTTGATTGAAAAGCTAGAAAAGAACTGGATTGTTCAGTGGAGATGAATGCAGATCACTGCATTACTCGAAAACAGAGTATAAACTCTCTTGACAAGATATAAATCAATGAACAGATATACACCTAAATGCAGATGCACAATAATATATGTTGGAAGGATTTACATTATGATATGATTCTGATACATTGATTATAATGAAGATCGGATGAAATTACTAAATGCTTCGATCGATTCAGTTTCATACATAATTACTGTTATCTGCAGCTAACAGTCATGCAAAGGAGTCTTGAAGAGATTACCATTACTTCTAATTATCATTAAACAATATGATATAACGAATCTTTTCAAGATCTATAGAATCGAAGAGCATGTATTACACAACAATGTTAAATATATTGTTATCTTTTCCAAATGATGGAGTCAATGAGAATGAAGAACATCAATAAGATCGACTGAGCAATATGCCAAATAAACAACATCAAAGATGAAACATGCCTGATAAATATTGCAGGTGATATTCTGCCCTAGACTCCCTTACGACAGGTGTGATGATTACCGATCAGAATCATAGTTACAGGACTCTGTGAGTCCAGGAAAATGAGTTTTTTGGCCTCTGGACTCGGACTCGGCCAAGTCAGACTGAGTCTGGGCTGACTCATCGAGTCAGCCAGACTTGGCTGACTTGCCGAGTCCTGAGCCCAGGACTCAGCCATGGCGGACAGGCGTTATTTAGGTGGAAATGAATGATCATTGGAAATGATGAGATGATTCTATCCCTTGATGGTTACAGGCTCAGAGTTGCATCAAACACTCGCAGTGACAAAGAAATATAAGTTTTTAATTATATTTGGCAGTGACCTTAACCCTGAAGCATAAAAATAGATGCTTTTCTTGATGTGGCATACTGAATATCAATGCTTTGTGATGCCTCCCAGTTTGTCTGCATTCCACCTTGGTTTTTATGTAGAAAACTAAGTGTTTATTATCGTTAGAAATTAGAATCATCCATTGTCTCTGCAAGCGGTATTGCTCCTTGGACCCACAAGTGTAATTACTAATAATAGATTCTTTCCCTGGGGCAGATACACTGAATGACAGTGCTGTTTGGTACACATTCTGGGTTGATCTGCTACAGTGAATCAGCTTAACGAAAAGTATGATTTTGGAATCAAAACTCAGATAAAATAATACTAATTATCCTCAACTATTCTATAGCTTTATACATTGATTCTAATAAATGTTCCGTTTTAAATATTTGCATGTGCTTATCTGCTTGGCATTTCTTACAATTGATAGATGGGTAGCAAATTTCTCTCATATCATCTTGAGAATCTAAGAGTGTATTCAACCAAATCAGACAATTGTAGAAAAGGACAAATTGTAATGGATTGACTTCCCTAAAGATGACTTTGATTTGGCAAATATATGAATCTGGAATAGTATCATTAGACGCGCAATTTTTTTCCTTTGTATCCAGAAATAACTTATAACAGCAATAGTATAATCATTATACTATTTATATTCTGTTACACCGGGTTTCCAGAACGGGGGGTAACGGGTTTCCGGGGCGATTTTTTTTTTCTAGGAGCAGGGGACGGCAGTGGGGATGATTATATAAAAAATAGGGAAATTTTAAATATTCATATGAAAACATGGATAAAGCATGCTTATATACATTATAGAACCTTAACATATAACGTTTGTGTTAAATAATATAAATTGAGAGTTCACATGAGAGTGGAAGTCGAACAAATTATCAAAACTCAAACATTATTTAAATTAATTTTACGAGACAGCCAGGGACAAGTTTCCGAGTTTCCGGGACGTCCCCGTTTCCGGGAGAGGTCAGATAATGCCGGAAACGAGTCCCCGGGTAACACTTTATATTTCTAATGTGTTATTTAGTTTTACTTATTTCCTTCAGAAATTCACATTTATACTTATGTGATCAATGTAAACTTGTGTATGTGTGCAAAGTAGCTTCTATTTATCTAAAATATTGTGTCTTTGATGTTAATTTATTAAATGATGCAAGAAAAAAGTTTTAAATCCTTGAAAATCTTTGAATTTCTTTAGTTTTTCAGTTTGCCGAGTCCATGCTGAGTTTTTACCGAGTCCGAGTCTGAGTAAATGCATATATTGTAAATGTATGCATTTGATCTTGGTAGCATTCTTGCAAATAAATCTTTCAAACGTAAAGCTTGTTATATAGTGGAGATGTTCTGGGAGATTATTGCAAGTTGGGAATCATTTGCATTTATACAATTTTGGTACATTGTTGATGCCCTTTTTATAATAGTTCAAAATGCCTCCTACATGGAAATCTTTCTGTTACTGAGCAAAATTTCCGTGACAGCCACATATATCTATAGTTGTATTGAATTTGTAGGTTATAAGCATGCCATGCTACTAACAATGGTTGTATTAATCGGTTTCTATACTGTCTTTTAAATCTGACATATATATACAGTTGTATTGAATTGTAGGTTATAATCTTGTCTTGTTACTAACAATGGTTGTATAAATCTGTTCAAATACACTATCTTTTAAATCTGTTGTGGTTCTCAAATTGTTTATGTTCTTGCAGGTCTTTATATGCGATTGCCAGCCATTCAGGCCTTTGCCTGTGTTTGATGATGACTTTGTTAGCATATGTCCTATTCTACCTAACAGTAAAATTTTGGCTTGTCCCTGGTGCAAAAACAGTGAAAACCATTGTAAAGAAAATGAACTACACAATTTATTTTCTGGAGATGGCAATTTTCAGAGCAGATTAGAGTGTGTGTCTTCTGATGGTATGAGTTGTTCTAACAGTAGTGATGAAATGGATGGTAGTATTTGTAGTAGTTTTAAAGGCTCTGTGACAACAGGATCAGAAATTGATGAGAGTGTTCCTCCTAGGAACGTATTTCAAAATGATCATAATCAGAGCAGCAGTAAACTCCTTTATAAAGGTATTGAGACTAATGAAGGAAAGAAAGTTCAGGTTTCAAAGTTTGGAAATGATGCTTGTACGTGTTGTAGGAAACTGAATGGCAACAGAAAGAGAGATATTTTAGGTCATCTCCTTACTCCAACTGTAGAGAAAAATTATGAATGCCAAGAAGCATGCTCAATTATGAGTAGAACCATGAAACCTTCTAGTGAACTATTTGATGAAAAAGATTTTAAAGCATATGCTAGTACTAAGAGTAGCTCTGTTATGGAAGGTACTTTCTCCATGTGTAAGCGAAAAAAGGGGTCCTTGAAGAGTGGTTTGAAGAATGATTCACTTTTAGGTTTGGAAGCAAGGAATAAATTTGTATCTGCAGTCTTCCAGGATTCAACTCATCCTTCAATACAATCATGTGGGAAATGTTGCTATAAAAGCAGCAATAAGTTAGTGTCGGAACCAACAACACAAGTGAGAGAAGTGACCCCTGATTCTGGGGTGCAGGAACCGTGCCCTATGAATGGCTTGCATAAACACAAAAGTGAGTTAATTAGTGGTAAAGACTCTGTAGTGCCTCTGATTGGCGTGCAAGATAATTTGATTGAAAAGGATTTACAGGAATGTGGATTATCCAAAGTTCAACAAAATGTACATCTCTGTAATGAAACAACTTGTATGTTCACACCCAGTGGTCAAGAAAGTGAAGAAAGTGAATCCCATTGGAGCGTAAACAACTCAATGGAAATAGAGCTACCTAATTTGCCAGATGGTGCAATCCCTCTGTACATTAAGAGTCCAGAACATGATGTGACTGTGATTAGTGAAGATTCTATAGAAAAAATTCCTTTGGCTAGTGACAGAGGTGAAGATTATAAATCATCAATGGATGCCAGAGAAATTATTGGGTTTGTATGTTACATGAAGAAGCTTAGATCGGCATTCTTAATTGTTAATTGTGAAACTCCAGAATGTGCTGATAAGCTATTCCAACACTCTCTCTTCAGTTGCATATCTTCTGAAAATGACCAAAATGGATATTTACATTCAATTTGTGCATTCATCCATTTAACTCCTCCCAGTGTGTTGAGAACAGAAAAATACATGACATGGATGAGGAGTCTTGGAGATGATGTCTTGCATATAATAGTGTGTGACGGATCTGCTGAGTATGGTTTCCTGTATTCATTTTCATCCCTGGCAAAAATGAACATGGTCAACAATGAAATATTTCCTCTTCCATTCAATGCTGTACCATCCAACCAAGAGATGGATACTGAGAACTTTGAGCATTTTGGGCTTGGTAGGCGAGCAAAGACTGTTCGATTGCTCACATGTGTAACATTTCAGAGCATTCAAGGAGGGGAAGTTCAAGTGGTGTTGGATGAGTCAATATGCCCAGAAAATGTGAATACAGAGCTCATACAACAGTCTTTTGCTAATAGTAGGCCAGACCTAGCTGAAAAAACTAAGGAGGTTGCAAAGGATTTTTTACTCCCACCACAAGATGCTGGGATGTGGTTGAGTGCAAATAAGATCGCAGCATTATCTCTCAGGGAGAAGCTTTTGCTGCAGAGGAAATTAGTAATTAAAGAAGCAACCACCCAGGGTGTTTCTGCAGTGCCTTCCAACACCTCTGTTGCCAACAATTTGAATTACTCAGGTACTGAAAACATTTGTAGCTCACTTTGTAATGGCAGAGCAAAATCTGCTGAGTTTAGGCTGCTTTTCCTAGGTACAGGATGTGCCGAACCAATGAAACAGAGAGGAAGTAGTGGTATTCTTTTGGAGATGTATGATAAAGGATATATGCTGTTAGATGCAGGGGAAGGTGTTGCAGGACAAATCATCAGGGCTTTTGGAAAGCACAAAATGAGAAAGGTGGTTGAAGAACTCCAGTGCGTTTGGATTTCACATAAACATGCTGATCATGTTTTGGGGATAATTTCCATTGTTGCTGCAAGGCCTGAGAATGGGCAAGATATTTTAATCGTGGGTTCAACACAAGTTCATGATTGGCTTCAGGAGGTATGTTGTCCTTACGCAGCTCATTGTGGGTTTTAATCTTACATGCCGATGTTCCAGTCTTCTGTAACTATATATATATATATATATATATGTATGTATGTATGATGTATTCCAAATATATTCCTAATACAAATTATATCATCATAAATATGTGAATATTAGCTTCACATGTAGTTTGATCAGTGTAGGAAAATTAACAATTATTACAATTTAAGCATGTCCAGCATACTCAATAAGTTTTTGTATGAAAAATTTGGCTGAAGGTCAATGCTTCAGATCAATGTGCTACTGTATTGATATGGATTCCTCAATTTAGACCCTCTTTCAATTTAGATATTATTCAATAAATCAAGTATACTGTCTTTACATGCACGGGAATTCTAGCCTCTATAATTTCTATTCAGCATTCTTCTGATTTGATTTCACATTGTTTTAATTATCGGGTCTCTTTTGTGTTATGAATTGATAAAAATATATGTGAATATTGGAGCATACTACATAGCGATTTTGGTGTGGAATATCTAAATATGCAAGCATACATTTGTATTCTGGCACTAGATAACCTTTCTCAAAAAACTTAGTGATTTGAACTGGATACTTCTATTTGCTGCCTGACATCATTTCATAAACAATGTTAAGATTTTACTAAATATGCAGAGTTTGAGATACAGTTATCTGATTATTTCAGGTAAATTGCATCTATGGAAAATTGGGCTACTCCTTTCCTCCCTTCACATTTGTGCACTGTCAACAGTTCATGGCATCTCACCAGAGAAGCAGCATATCTAAGAGAATAGGATGCGAGGATCTTGTTTCTAGATTGTTGGAGAATTTACAATTATGTAGCATGCGATGTGTCTGGGTTGATCACTGCTTTCAGTCCTGTGGGCTTGTTTTGTCATCAATGAGTGGTTGGTCTATTGTCTACTCCGGGGATACAAGGCCATGCAAAGCACTTATAGAAGCAGGAATGGGTTGCACATTACTTATCCATGAAGCTACTTTTGAGGATAAGTTTGAAAGTCATGCAAGGGCAAAGCGACATAGTACAATTTCAGAGGCATTGGAAGTGGGTCAGCAAATGGGTGCGAGGCATGTTATCCTCACACATTTTAGTCAACGTTCACAGAAGGTAGTTGTTTTGAGTCCATTGTGCTTTGTTGGGTGGGTGATCTTTTTTGTTGTGTTCAGTATGAACAAAGAAATTAAAATTATTTGATGCTTCATATGTAGGAAGAGATTGTTTTGCTTCTGTTTTGTTTCCTTACTTTAAAATACCATTTTCATTGCTTTGCAGATAATGGGAATCAATTTTCCAGAAAATTTTAGTGCTTCTTTTGCTTATGATGGAATGGTTGTCTATAGCCATAATCTTCATGCACTACCTGGATTAATGCATTGCCTGGTTAGTTTATTTGATGAATATAATGAAACAATGAGCTGTCAGGATTCAAGTATAAACTCAGCAAATGAAAGGAGGACCGATAGATTTCAGAGGCTAAGCAATGAAAGGAGGACCAATAGAATTCAAAAGTATACTTGTATGGACATTCCTTCCATGAAATTACAATCTCTGGAACAGTGCCATATTCCCCAGCATATAGGATGGAATGATTTAGAATCTGAAATTGCTCCAAGTCATTCAGCTGTGGTTATTCCTTACCTGAATTTACAATCTTCAGAACAGGATAGGCTTCCTAAACATATAAGATGGAATGATTCTGACTCTGAAGATGGTGATTCGGAACCTGAAATTGCTCCAAGGCATACTGCTGCGGTCATTCCTTCCCTGAACTTACAATCTTCAGAACAGGGTAGACTTACTAAACATATAAGATGGAATGATTCTGACTGTGAAGATGGTTAATATTGTTATTGATAAGTATCAAGTTCTAGACTATGTTGGAATTGAAAGGAAAAGCTATGGCTTTTTAAGGATAGAGTCATCCTATGATTACTTTCCATTGATTGATGGTTTGGTGGTGACAAACACCGCATCTTAGAAGTTCAATAGCCATCTTCTGAAGGTTGTCAGTTGCGATAATCTTTGACAATGGCATAAAATCTTGAGTAGAGCAAAGTATCTGCTTACAATTTGTAAGCTATCTCTTTCCCCTGGTTTCTGGGGCTGTAATGGAGGGAACGAAAACTTGATTGAGTAGATCAAGGAGTCTATTTGGTTCACATGCTACGTACATGCTATTAAGTGTATGATTTGGTTATCTGTCCATAAAATGCTTAGCAGCTGCTTGCACATTGGCATTCGTCAAGAAGAGGCAGAACATCATAGTAAATGCATTACAACTGTGCTATTGTCAGGATCAGGATATGCTTTTGCAGAACACACAGTGTAACCCTGGGAAAATTTTTGACGAAATCTTGCAATGCAAGGTGTTTATAATTTGCTTCCAAAATTCAGTTAGTTGGACGGATTTATAAATGCACTTTATGAAACAAGCTATTGTCAGATTCTGGAGGCCATGTTTTTTCTGAAATGCAGTATATATGAAACGAGCTTGAAAACAATCGTGTACAACTTTTTTAATTTATATTTTAGATGATACTAATCGATCTTTCACATTTCTAGTCCAAAACTCCTGGATTGGTCACGGCATATAAATTGCAGTCTCATTAATATAATGCCCCACTCCAAGGATAACAATATTGGTGAAGATGAGGCATAGCGATTCTGTGTGAGATTTCATTTAACAAGTTTTGTGACAAATGTAATTTTTGAGCTTGTATATGATGAACTGATTGCGGTGCTGATCAGGATTTATTCTGACGATGCATTTGGGACATTTCGTTTTTAAAAAGTCTTAGACACAAAGACTGAACTATTTCTTTAAGTTTTTGGCTTGTGTATGGAATTGCTAGTTCACAGCTATACACCAGTAAAAAATTGCCAGTTCACTGCATGGATTTTCTGATACCATGTCATATTTAGTTCAATTTTCGGCATCTTCCAAAAATGGTTTTAAGATTTATTGGCATTCTTAACAACCTGTTGGTTTAGGGAATTACTAGGCGCGAGTCTTTATGAGCATTCTTAATAAAACAATTTAATTTTGGAATTGTTTAAAATTAACTTAAGATACATCGGCATTCTTAACAAACTGATACCTTCAAATAATTTAGTAAATGATAAATCTTTCTGAACGTTCTTAGCAAAATAGGTCTGATACTTCTAAGAATTTAGGCAGCTGAACTTCTATTATAACAATGTCGTGTCCTCAAATTATAAAATATAAAATTCTACATAACATGAACGAAGTTACACCATGTGCTTGAGGTCTTTATTATTTGGTTCAGGAGGTCTTTATCATTTGGTTCAGACATTCTGAGATTTTTAGCACTAGATAAAGAAGGGAGACTAAATTTGAAGAGTGAACGGAGACTAAATTTTAAGAGTGAACTGTTAATATTGTCCCTTAGCTGAAGGAACAATTTTCCGTTCAATTGAGTTGTACAGTCTGAGTTGTCTTAGTGATAGAGAACTCGCGCTCTTGAAAGAGAGGTCACAAGTTAAATCTCATAGGGGGCAAGGTATGTATGCTCATTTGTAGCACCGTTAGGTGCCTTACGCAAGGAGTACATGGTAGTCCCATATTATATTATAAGCCATTTGTAGACCCATCTTCAAATCGTGTGGTATTTCAGACTATAAGAACCTTTTTTTTTCTCGATAAGCAAGTTGACTATTCTTCTTGAAATAAATTTTGATATAAAAATATTTCTACAAGGGAAAAATCCTAAAACACAATGACAAGACTCCAAGTTGAAGCCTTTTTATGAGGAAGCAATCTTTAAATATCATATTTTTTGAGATAACTGCATTTTAAAATTGTAATGCTTTGTTCTTAAAATGAAAATAAAGCGACCTTTTCAAAATATGGTAGTTTAAATAAACAAATCAGAGTGATAATGGGATTTAAATAAAAAATTTAGGATGAGATAGTAAATTAATAATAGATAAATATCTTTATTGAAATGTTGAAGATGGATTAAGGTTATTTAGTTTTAGGTGTAGGTTGATAGTGGATTTTAAATTATTTTTATGTGATTTAAAATTTAATGTTAGTATTGGGTTAGATTTTGTGATGTTCTGACATAAAAAATTGGGCTTTTGTTTTGATTTGAGTAAAAATTGTAACATAAAATGGATTTGGGTTGATTATGTAGTGTGGAATGCTTATGTATGAAATTGGCATACGTTGGGAAAAGATGATTTGGTGGATTTTGTGATTTGGAAATTGGTTTGCTTTGCCTTGTGATAATTTAATCTACATTAAAAGTAGCATCAACGAACATTGATTTGGAATTCGTTGTAGGAGAATTTTCCCTTAGTCAAATCATTAGATAGATTGATTTAATGATTTATGGAAAAATTTAAAGACATGTAATTATGTAATATATCTATCTATTGCAAAGTAGGCAGTTGTTAATGTAAGTTAATGTGTATACTTGTTCTTTGGATAATGCAATAAGCAATTAGAGGGAGCCAGATAGATCTCTGGAATCGATCTCTGGAATCTCCAAATGGGTTCAAATTTCATTTTGTTCATTTTTATATAATGTCTTTGAATAATTTTGAAATATTTCAGTTTTATATGGGTAAATAACAATAAGTTCAAGTGGGATTTTATGGGTTCAATTTGAAATTTAAATTTTAAAAAGGCATGTGTTGATCTTTTGTTGTGAAGTTGTATGCAATTTTTTTTGGTTTAGATTCAATTTTTTGTTGTGATTTGAAACCAAGGAGGCAAATTAATACGAAGTTTGGAACCAATATACAAAGAAATAGGGAGGGACAATCACATCAGATGGAAAGTGTATAACATTTCTTAATATAATAACATACTACACAAACACTAATTATTTTAAAAAATAACCCAACCAATGTTTTTTTCAAAATGAAGAAAAAAATGTAAACAATTGTCATGTTAACTTTAAATGAGCAGGTAAATGTGTAATTGTACAGTTAAATTGATAAACACCACCAAAGGGAGCAAATAACAATTACATAGAAATGTTGAAAGTCATTGTCTCTCATAGTTGCAAACAAATTCTTTCTAATGGGACCAAAAGTTCTATCATAAGCGAGTGAAGTAGGGGAGAGGGCTTGAGAGTTGTTCACCACACTGCACACCCTAATGTTTTAAATTGTACATAAGGTTTCTACATTTTAAAAGATTTCTTTGTATGACTTAAGAGCTTAAAGATATTGCTTCAATTTCCTGGTAATTATGACGATCGCAGGCTAAGTTGTTATGTGCACAAAGGTCGAAAAGTGACTTAAGAGCTTAAAGATATTGTTTCAACTTCTTGGTAGTTATGATGATCATAAGACAAGTGGCTACATGCACAGAGGTCTGAAAGTGGTCATTTGAAGGTGTTGATCAATACCTACACACAAACACCCCAATATTGTACAGTACAGGCATTGACAAATTTACACAACTCCTCTAATCAATATTCCTCCAAAAAATGTGTCACGAATACCTATACATAGATCCCCCAATAACTGTGTTAAGACTACCAAAAATGTTGCACAACTCTAATATATATTCAATAGTAAACTATGTTAGTGTAGGATTTTATTTCCTAGATGGGTTATTTATCTTTTCCTTTATTTCTAGGTTTTCCTCCACGTGTTTTTAACCTTGCTTAGGTGTGAATGTAGGTGCCTCCACCTACCAAATGTAATTGGCTACATTCACTAAATGTAGTTGGCTGCATTTACTAAATGTAGGTGCCTCCACCCACCTCCAACTCTCCTTTGCCTATATAAGCAAGCTTCTTTACTTGTATTTGGATATAGAGAAATTGGAGATATTGTATATGCTAGGATAATATAGATTTCCCTTGATGCTATTATGCCTTTGAGCATTTACATAAGGTTTATCTAGTATTGTTATTCTGTTCATTTTATTTCCAGTTGTTGATCTAATACTTTCAATTAGATTTTGGGTTATATCTATTTTAACAGATTCTAACATGGTATCAGAGCAATTCTTGAAAGTTTAGATTACTTAGAGGTCTTGTCAAATCTTGTTGTTATTTCTCTTGCGTTTTGTACGATATAGAGAACAAAGATTAATGAAGATCCATTAAGTCTCTTTATGCATATATGTTGTTTTTCTTGATTTGTTGATCGCAATGCTTTGAAGACTTCAGAGAGCAATTATGACTGCCCCATCGTGTCCAGAAGGCTCGAGAAAGTCAAGATTGGCTTTCGTTTCATCCAATTTGGAGATCATTTGCAAAAGTTGCAAAAAGAGGGTTTTGCTCAGATCTGGAAGATAGTTTGCAAATGGATTATTTTCAGACAAAAAGAACACCACCATCGCGTCTGGAAGGCCTCACAGACGAATTTTGATATAAATTTCACTCTATTTTGGTGTCGGGAGAATCTATGGAAAAATCATTTTTGCCCAAACACGCCTGCACACAAATCAAGGCAAAAAAAATTGTGGAGAGCCGACCTAGGCCGACTTCAACCAGCCGACCTTGGCCGACAACCCTCAGTTGACACTGCCGTCGCCGCTCACCGACCTCATCTGGCTGACACCGCCGACCGACACTGCTAGCCGACACCGCCAGCGGGCAGCTAACACCACCAGCCGACACCGCCAACGGGTAGCCGACACCACTGGCCGACACCACTGGCCGACACCGCCAGCCGACCACCAGTGGGCAGCCAACACCGCCAGCTGACCACCTCTGCTCGGTCGACCTCCAACGGTCAGTAAACCGCCAGCGGTTAGCAAACCACCAGCGGTTTACTCCAACCGCCAGACCTCCTCTTCTAGCTCTAAAAGGGCATTTTTTTCAAACGAGCGTAACTTTCGCCCACAGTGTCAATTGTTTTTCAAAAAAAATATCAACGGAAAGCTGACGATGATCTTTTCTCTCTAACGGAGGTTTGGATCCGAGATTTTCTCATTATACCCCATTTTTTTCAGGTTGAATTCTGTATTGTAAATTTCTTCTTTTGGCCATAACTTTCACCCCGGTACTCCATTTTTTTAAAACGAGACATTGTCGGAAAGCTGGCAAAGAACACTACATAGATTCAGGATTCTTTTTTCCAGATTTTATCTCTAGTTCACTCTGTAATAGAAATTGACATTTCGGCCATCGTGAGCCTATCGAAGATTGCAACTCAGAAAAGAGCTCTGTAAACACACTAAATTATAAAGTGCCAACCTTATAACACTTTGGGGGTGATTTTTCTTGATCTACAGGGGATGGTCTTGTGTGGTCTCGTACACTCTCTTACTGTGTGATTTATCTCTTTTGTATTCCACACAACAATCTTATTTTCTGCACTAAAATGGATCAATCAACAATTCCATTACTCACTCTCTATAACTACTATGAGTGGAAGTCTAAAATGACAATCTATCTTAAGAAGTTAGGGTTATATAGAGTAACAATGGGTGTTGAAATTGAACTAACACTACTTGTGAAAAAGCCTAAATGGTTCAACAAATGTGATGAAGCATATGGTACTTAGTGCATGGTTGTATCTCTTGATCTTCTCTTTCATGTTGACTCCACCATAACTCCAAATGATGTATGGACAACATTAGAAGGATTGTTTGGTAAACAAGATGAATTGAGGGGGCATCAATTAGAGAATGAATTGATAGGATTAAAT
>MU225926.1:1059971-1077333 GCA_018584345.1 Thuja plicata
TTTGACACTATTCAAGAATTCTTCACAAAGTTGAAGGCTTTAAGATTGCAACTCAAAACATGTGGGATTGATAAGAAAGATTCACAACTAATCTTAAGTGTTCTTTCAAAACTTGGTTCAAACTATTTAGTTTTTGTTTCTACATTCTATGCCACTAAAAGTGCCTTAGGAACCAATTATAAAATGCCCCCTCTTGATGAGTTTGCCATTGAACTCACAAAAGAGCAAGATAAATTGATTCATATGGGCACATTGAAGCCCTCTAAATCTCATGCCTTGGCTTCAAATCAAGGCGCTAAAGAACAAAGAAGACCTTCTAATCAAGCAAAGAAACAATAGAACCAAGGAGAAAAGAAGCCAGAAAAGAAAGTTGTCACCACAAACACACCAAATCAGGAATCTTCTTCAAAATGTGATAAGCCCAAGAGGGAGAAAACAACGTGTGCCTACTATAAGAAACTTGGACATGAATAACACAAATGTCTAAAGAAGCAAATTGATCACTTGTCTCATCTTCTCGCGAAGAACAATATCAAAATGCCTGATTCTGTCAAGACAAGTTCATCACAAGAGTCTACAAAGGACACTAGTAAAGGGAAAGGCAAGGGTAAAGCTCTAGTTGTTGTTGCTTCACAACCACATTCTTGGATCATTGATTCAGGTGCTTTGCACCACATGGCTTTCATCAAAAGCAAGTTTTTCTTCCTTGGAGTCATGTTCTTTGCCATCTATTCTTTTGGGTGATGACACTCCTGCTGAAGTGCATGGGAGAGGGTCTATTGACGTAAGCGAAGAAACATTTCATGATGTCCTGTGTGTTCCCTCTTTATCAGCTAATCTCCTATCTGTTTATCAGATCACTCATAGAGGCTCTGGCAAGAAAGTTGAATTTACTCAAGACACAATGGTAATCAGTGAGATCAACAATGGGTCTACAATTTCAGTGGGAAAAGCCAATCATCAGTCTAAGACTGTATCACTTCTCTCACTTTGTTCCTGATTCTCCTTCACTTGCACTACTTACTCAGATGAAGTAAGTCATTTGTGGCATCAGCGGTTTGGCCACTTGAACTATCGCTACCTGCAACAGCTCAATCAACAAGACATGGTTACAAGATTGCCTTCTATTCAATTCTCTAAATGAGTATGTCAAGGATGCATTCTTGGCAAGCATCCTGAAGAAAAATTCAATAAAGGAAAAGCATGGAGAGCCACACAACTCTTGGAGTTAGTACATAGTGATTTGGCAGGACCATTTCCTCATCTGTCTTTTAACAAAGCCAAGTATGTTTTAACCTTCATTGATGATCTCTCTCGGTATAGTTTTGAATATTTCCTCAAACAAAAGTCTGAAGTCTTTGAGTGCTTTCAAGAATTCAAAGCTTTTGCAGAGAAACAAACATGGAAAACTATCAAGGTTTTATGTACTGATAATGGGGGGGGAGTATGTCAATCAAAGATTTGAACAATTCGGCATCTCAGAAGGAATTAATCTTCAATATTCGGTTCCCTACACTCCACAAAAAAATGGAGTTGTAGAAAGAAAGAATCGAACCTTAAAGGAAATGACCAACTATATGATTCACTCCAAGTCATTGTCACCTAAATATTGGCCACAGGCCATAAACTGTGCATGTTATATACAGAATCAGGTTCCTCATCAAGCTGTCAAGGAAGTAACTCCTTTTCAAGCTTGGACAAGTCGCAAACCCATAGTCAAACACTTTCGAGTGTTGGGGTCTTCAGCATGGGCCCACATTCTAGCAGAGAAACACAAGGTTATGGATCCTCAAAGTAGGCCTTGCATATTTGTCGAATATCCAGACAATGTCAAAGGCTATAGGCTTCTCCATCCTACCACACATGAGTTGTTCATCGAGAGAAGTGTTCGTTTTGAGGAAGATCCCTCAAGTTCTCCTTCTACCACTTCTCCATCCTTCATTCTTATGGAGACATTGCGGCTGCATGATGATCATTATTTGGATCCGAGATTGTCATTATACCCCATTTTTTTTTTTTAGGTTGAAGTCTATATTGTAAATTTCTTCTTTTGGCCGTAACTTTCACCCCTGTACTCCATTTTTTTAAAATGAGACATCGTCGGAAATCTGGAAAAGAACACTACACAGATTCAGGATTCCTTTTTCCAGATTTTATCTTTGGTTCACTCTGTAGTAGAAATTGACATTTCATCCATCCTGAGCCTATTGAAGATTGTAACTTGGAAAAGAGCTCTGTAAACACACTAAATTATAAAGTGCCAACCTTATAACACTTTGGGGGTGATTTTTCTTGATCTAATACAGGGGGTGGTCTCGCACACTGTCTTACTATTTGATTTATCTCTCTTGCATTCCACACAACAATCTTATTTTCTGCACTAAAATGGATCAATCAACAATTCCATTACTCACTCCCTGTAACTACTATGAGTGGAAGTCTAAAATGACAATCTATCTTAAGAATTTAGGGCTATATAGAGTAACAATGGGTGTCGAAATTGAACCAACACTACTTGTAGAAAAGCCTAAATGGTTCAACAAATGTGATGAAGCATATGGTACTTTGTGCATGGTTGTATCTCCTGATCTTCTCTTTCATGTTGACTCCGCCATAACTCCAAATGATGCATGGACAACATTAGAAAGATTGTTTGGTAAACAAGATGAATTGAGGGGGCATCAATTAGAGAATGAATTGATAGGATTAAATCCATGTAACTTTGACACTATTCAAGAATTCTTCACAAAGTTGAAGGCTTTAAGATTGCAACTCAAAACATGTGGGATTGATAAGAAAGATTCACAACTAATCTTAAGTGTTCTTTCAAAACTTGGTTCAAACTATTCAATTTTTGTTTCTACATTCTATACCACTAAAAGTGCCTTAGGAACCAATTATAAAATGCCCTCTCTTGATGAGTTTGCCAATGAACTCACAAAAGAACAAGATAAATTGATTCATATGGCACATTGAAGCCCTCTAAATCTCATGCCTTGGAAAATCAAGGTGCTAAAGAACAAAGAGGACCTTCTAATCAAGCAAAGAAACAACAAAACCAAGGAGAAAAGAAGCCAGAAAAGAAAGTTGTCACCACAAACACACCAAATCAGGAATCTTCTTCGAAAGGTGATAATCCCAAGAGGGAGAGAACAATGTGTTCCTACTGTAAGAAACTTGGACATGATGAAGACAAATGTCTAAAGAAGCAAATTGATCACTTGTCTCATCTTCTCGTGAAGAACAATATCAAAATGTCCGATTCTGTCAAGACAAGTTCATCACAAGAGTCTACAAAGGAAACTAGTAAAGGGAAAGACAAAGGTAGAGCTCTAGTTGCTGTTGCTTCACAACCGCATTCCTAGATTATTGATTCAAGTGTTTCGCACCACATGGCTTCAACAAAAGCAATTTTTTCCGCCTTGGAGTCATGTTCTTTGCCATCTATTCTTTTGGGAGATGACACTCCTGCTGAAGTGCATGGGAGAGGGTCTGTTGACGTAAGCGAAGGAACATTTCATGATGTCCAGTGTGTTCCCTCTTTGTCAGCTAATCTCCTATCTATTTATCAGATCACTCATAGAGGCTTTGGAAAGAAAGTTGAATTTACTCCAGACACAGTGGTAATCAGTGAGATCAACAATGGGTGTACAATTGCAGTGGGAAAAGATGATCATCAGTCCAGACTGTATCACTTCTCTCACTTTGTTGCCGATTCTCCTTCACTTGCACTACTTACTCACTTAGATGAAGTAAGTCATATGTGGCATCAACGGTTTGGCCACTTGAACTACCTCTACCTGCAACAACTCAGTCAACAAGACATGGTTACAAGATTTGCTTCTATTCGATTCTCTAATGGATTATGTCAAGGATGCATTCTTGGCAAGCATCCCGAAGAAAAATTTGATAAAGGCAAAGCATGGAGAGCCACACAACTCTTGGAGTTAGTACACAGTGATTTGATAGTACCATTTCCTCATCCTTCTTTTAGCAAAGCCAAATATGTTTTATTCTTCATTGAAGATCTCTCTCGGTATAGTTTTGTATATTTCCTCAAACAAAAGTCTGAAGTCTTTGAGTGCTTTCAAGAATTCAAAGATTTTGTAGAGAAACAAATAGAGAAAACTATCAAGGTTTTACGTACCGATAATGGGGGGAGTATGTCAATCAAAGATTTGAACAATTTGGCATCTTAGAAGGAATTAATCTTCAACATTCGGATCCCTACACTCCACAACAAAATGGAGTTGTAGAAAAAAACAATCGAACCTTAAAGGAAATGCCCAACTGTATGATTCACTCCAAGTCATTGTCACCTCAATATTGGGCAGAGGCCATAAACTATGCAGGTTATATGCAAAATTGGGTTCCTCATCAAGCTGTGAAGGAAGCAACTCCTTTTCAAGCTTGGACTGGTCGCAAACCCACAGTCAAACACTTTCGAGTGTTTGGGTCTTCAACACGGGCCCACATTCCAGCAGAGAAACGCAAGGCTATGGATCCTCAAAGTAGGCCTTGCATATTTGTCGGATATCCAGACAATGTCAAAGGCTATAGGCTTCTCCATCCTAAAACACATGAGTTGTTCATTGTGAGAAGTGTTCATTTTGAGGAAGATCCCTCAAGTTCTCTTTCTACCACTTCTCCATCCTTTATTCCTATGGAGAAATTGTGACTGCACGATGATCATTCTTCTGAGGATTTTAATCCTCTTGATCCCAATGAAGAATCTTCATATGACAATGATGAGAATCATTTAGAGGGTGAAGATCATCCCCTAGATTCCCCACATTCTCCAGCCACTAGGCCACTTTGGGCTCGTCAGACATTGGAGTCAGCAGGTGATTGGGTTGGTGATCCTTCAGATGCGAGAAGAACACGGTCACAATTTGAGCAAGCCCAACATCTCTTTGTTGCTACAACTTCTGATCCACAATCCTTTCGAAAAGCTTCTGGTATCCCCGAGTGGGATTCTGCTATGCAAGAAGAGTTCAGTTCCTTAGAGAGGAACCATACTTGGATTTAGTCCCTCTTCCTAAGGGAAGAAAAATTGTTCGATGCAAGTGGATCTATCAAACCAAATTTGTTGCAGATGGGTCGGTTGATAAGCATAAGGCTCACCTGGTTGCCAAAGGATTCTCCCAAGTTCATGGGATTGATTACTCTGAGACCTTTGCCCCCTAGTTGCCAAAACAAATTCCATCCAACTTGTCCTTGCCATTTCTGCATTCCATTGCTGGGAAGTTCATCACATGGATGTGAAGGGTGATTTTCTTCACGGTGACCTTCAGGAGGAGATATATATGGAGCAACCACAGAGATTCATCTAGTATCCTTCAATTGTTTGTCTCCTACATAGGTCTCTCTATGACCTTAAACAAGCCCTTGAGCTTGGTATGCCAAGATGGACTCCTTCCTTCTCGCTCGGTGTCATTCTGATCCGAATGTCTATTTTTGTAGCAGGATGATACTCTCACTTTCCTTGTCCTCTATGTTGCTGACTTTTTGATCACAGGGAGCCACTCATCTCACATCATGGCAGTCAAAATTGCCCTTCATGATCGGTTCTTAATGTTTGACATAGGCCCTCTCCACTACTTCTTAGGGATTGAGATCACTCAGTCACCTTCTGGTATCTTCATTGGACAACCTAAGTATGCTCTTGCTATACTCTCTTGATTTCACATGGCTGACTGTAAGTCTCCATCGACTCCATTTCTATCAGGAGTCAAACTTGAGGCTTCTTGTTCTTCACCCTTGATCGATGCTACCTTGTATCGTCAATTGGTTGGTAGCCTCATATATTTGACTCACACTAGGCTTGATATTTCATATGTTGTGGGCATAGTCTCCCGGTTCATGTAGAAACCACATGAGCTGCATTGGAAAGAAGATAAGAGGATTCTTCATTATGTCAAGGGTACTCACAGTTATGGGATTCATTATACAACAGGTGTGGATATTGACTTGATAGGATACATAGATTCAGATTGGGCAGGCGATTCTCAGGATCACAAGTCTACTTCAGGGTATTGCTTCTCTCTTGGTTTAGGTCCAGTTTCTTGGTCGAGCAAGAAGCAGGTTGTTATTGCTCTTCCATCCACCGAGGCTAAGTATCGAGGAGCAGTTAATGCAGCTACTGAGGCCATTTGGATTGAGAACATCATCACTGAGTTAGGCATTCCTTTCTGCAAGCCAATAGTCATCTTTTGTGATAATCAAAGTGCCATTCAAATTTATCGCAATCTGGTCCATCGCCAACGGACCAAGCACATTGAGATTCACATGCACTACATTCGGGAGTTGATTCATGAGCAGGTCCTTGACCTTCAGTACTGTCCTACATTTGATCAAACTGTCGACATCCTACATCTAATCAAACTGCCGACATCTTCACCAAACCCTTTACTGAGAGCACGTTCATACATCTACGTGCTTTTCTCGGTGTGCGACAGGTTTCTACTACTAGAGCTTTTTAGCTTCTTGTTTACTCTCTTTTGGAGAGGAGTTTTTTCCCACTGGGTTTTCTCCTTTTCTCCGGTTATGAGAGGTTTCTTTATAGTTGTAAAAGGTTACCTAACAAGGCACTTGTGCCAGGACCCTTCAACACTACCTCCACCTAAGCTGTGCTTAAGGGGGGTGTTAGTGTAGGATTTTATTTCCTAGATGGGTTATTATCTTTTCCTTTATTTCTAGGATTTCCTCCACATGTTTTTAATCTTGCTTAGGTGTGAATGTAGGTGCCTCCACCTACCAAATGTAGTTGACTACATTTACTAAATGTAGTTCGCTGCATTTACTAAATGTAGGTGCCTCTACCTACCAAATGTAGTTGGCTGCATTTACTAAATGTAGGTGCCTCCACCCACCTCCACCTCTCCTTTGCCTATATAAACAAGCTTCCTTACTTGTATTTGGATATATAGAGATTGGAGATATTGTATATGCTAGGATAATATAGATTTCCCTTGATGCTATTACGCCTTTGAGCATTTACATCAAGTTTATCTAGTATTGTTATTCTGCTCATTTTATTTCCAGTTGTTGATCTAATACTTTCAATTAGATTTTGGGTTATATATATTTTAACAGATTCTAACAAACTACACATGCACAAGTGAACATGTATTAGTTCATGCAAAATACTATACTAGAATTTTAATTTTCACATATTAATTATTGTAAAGAAATTGAGTGGGAGTTAGGTGCATGACAAATAAACAACTATTGATACATGGGCAACTACTCGACCCTATCCCCTAGCAGGGATAACTTTAAGAAACCCCCTCCTAGGAAAAAGTGTAAAATCCTGGCGAATCGTACATTAATTTAGGGGAATTTTTTTTATTGATGATGGTGATTTTTTTTCCAAATTAGGAAAATAATATAAAGGCGTAGGTGATTTTTCCCTGCCAAATGAAAATTCCGTAAAATCATGGCGAATTATAAATTAATGTGGGGGAAAATATATAATATATGAGGCGAATGATCTTTTGAAGGTAAAAAAAAAATATTTGTACTGGCGATTTTTATGTGTCGTTTGAAAATATATTTATTTTATTGGCTAATCTATCGTTAATTATGGGAAAAATAAATATTTTATTTGGCGATTTTCAAAAGATGGGACTCGTCAATGCGTCAAGTGGGCCAATGCCAACTAATATTAAATGTCTTATTTGAGACCGTTTGATTATCCTAGATCAATGGCTGAAGTTTAATTTCGGCCCAATTTCGTGAAGGAAACAAAGTTTTCCAAGAAGTCACCGGAATAATGACAAATATCACCTTTATTTGTTGCGAATATAATTGATCACACATGGACACATAACCTAATTAGTAATATCCATTGTTTTATATTTTTAAATGTATTATTTGAGACCATTTGATCATCCTAGATCAATGGTTGAAATTTGATTTCGGGCCAAATTTTGGAAGGAAATAGACTTCTGCAAGAAGTCATCGGAATGATGACACATATCAAGCCTTAAAAAGTGCACCGTAACCATGATCGTTGATTACTGCTAGTTATTTGTTTATGTGGACGGTGGATAGTGCAACTACAACTTGTAACTTGTAACTCAAAAAGAAATAAATGCCTTGTCAGTGACATTCTTTAACTGTCAATAGTACGCATGCATTTATGGGAAAGATTTACATTTAGATATGAAAGATTAAGGACAGTCAATTTAAATCTCTCACATGCATAATACACATAATGCATTTATGGAAAAAGCATTAAATATTAAATACGATTAAAGAAATAATACTTATTAATTGCTAAGTATCCGTGATCACTACTATCAATCAAGGGGTCGGGGCTATTTATAGACAATCTGGCTTCTTTCTTATTCATTTTGCTTTTGGTAGATTAAGACTCAGAGCTGCCTGTGGTAGAAATTCTGCCTTTGGTTTTAAGGTTTAGGTTTTTAGGTCTTTAGGCTTTCGAGAATTAAAGATGGATACACCAATCCGTTTGAGATGTACATCCGCAGATGACCAAAGGTCCTTTTTGGGCAATGTCTCAGAAGAAATCCTCACTTTCATTTGTAGGGAGGTTGGTGGTGACACTTTTATAAATTCTGCTATGTTGATGTTATTGGGTCGAGAGTTCCTTGAGAATGTTGACAGATACCACGTCTACACGAACATTACGTTCCAGTTTTTTGCATCTCTCCTCGACCTCGGAGGACAGAAGGTGGATATGTTGATGCTGTTGAGGAAGGTTTTTAAAGAGAAATTTGTGAAGGATGATGTCAATGTTGCTTTTTTGCAGAAATAGGGGTGGGGATCCCTTAGCCAAGAGATATACACAAGCTGTTGGTGCTAGGCAGAAATGTGGCCAGACAACCCTTTCTGTTGAACCTCAATGACGAGAAACTAACGTGACACAAGAAATGGGCATGACTTGGGAGGGATTTTCTCCGGAAATGGTTTTACCTTGATGAATTCGATGAGTCAGACTACACACATCTTGACGAATTCTCGGAGATTATCCTCTTTGGAAAATTCTACTCAGACGAAAGGGAAGATGAAGATCCCTGATTCCCTAGTTTACCCATTCCCGTTACCCTAGTCTTTTGACACCTTGGTCTTTTGACAATGGACATGCAAAGTTTCACTTTTTTTTTATATCGATAAGAAGTTGCCTAGTAGGTTTCTGTTTTTATTGTACGATGTAATTTTATGAAAAAAGATAATAAAAATTTTCCACGTTCGTTTCAATTTTCTTTTTATGGGTACAAAAAATGATTCTTAGACTTCTCTATGATTACAATATTTTAATTAGTTTCTTTACCTGTGTATTAGAAATTTAAGTATATGCTTAAGCAATGGATTAGTACTTCCATTTTTAAATCTGAAGACTGAGCAAGTTTCTATTTTTAATTTGCCAATGTTTCATATCGATGTGTGATTATAAGATAGAAATAATTGAATTAAAATCTAAATCGGACTACACTGTAAAACTAAACATTTATTAAATGTAATAACTAATAAGATGAAGTTATAATTTAAAATGATTAAGTGACACTCATACATGTCCTAGTGACATCAAATGACAAGCCAAAAGTTAATGGGACTCATGATAGTGCGACAACGCCATCGACTGTTGGATGAGCACATATCAACGACGTGCAGTGTATTTCGGGCCAAAAGGGAAATGAAAACCCATTTTTGCAAACCTATTCTAGAATAATGTAAATGAACTCAAAATCACAGAGTCATAGAATAAGTATCACTTACCTTTGCCTCAAATTAAAATGAAGCAATGCAGTCGTGACTCACCAATGCAGTATACAGTTGCACTCAATAGTCTGAAACTTTTGAAACTTCGCTATCGATCAAATATAGAGATGTCATAGAGATATCAGAATATTTTTATACTAATCCTTATTTGGAAAATTCGGCGGTAGGTATTAGGTATACAAATATTTAGCGAAGCCCGTGTAATTATAACACGTCTTTTGTTATTTCTGAGACGATTATGGGTAGTGCAATCTTCACATGATTAATAAAGTTGGCTAAATTATGTTGGTTACAGACACACGTCCGTAAAATGCCAGGCCAATTTGGGGCTGCCTATAAATATATATGTATAAAACGATTGGCGAATATAGGCCGTCGATTTGGGGTTGATTAGAAATTATAGGCGAATGTTTTAAATTTATGGGGACCAAAATTTATATTCCATTGGCGATAATGTGTAAGAAATGGAAAAATTAAATAAAGCGATGGGTGATGGGCCCGGGTGTTGGACCCAATATTAATAAATGTTGGGCGATAGGGTCAATCCAATATGTGAAAAATATTCGCCAATTCAGGGGTCGCCTACATGCGACATTCGCCAAATGGCGAATAATTGCGACTAAAGTTTTCACTGTCCCCTAGTAATCATTTGTATCTTATAAACAATCTATTACAACATTAAAAAAAAAGTTCTCATTGATCAACACGTTCTTGTAAAAAATTTACACGATTATTTTTAGCTCGTTAAACCATATAATGAAAATATGATAAAACTACATAAATTGTGTTTAAATAATGCAATTTTACACATGCAATCTATCATTCGAGTTGACTTCTAATTTTATATTTGTTCCTTGGTTTTAATAGTTGTGAAGTCATGTGCATGTTTTGTTGTTCTCTTAGCTCATCTTTTGATATTCTACACACGTTTTATTAATTCCAGTTCATTATATCTTAATTATTTTTGCTTCATTTTCAAAATGTTTTCAATTTTGTTTTAAATCATTTTGCCTAGTTTTTTTCGTTTCT
Source organism: Thuja plicata (assembly GCA_018584345.1). Classification (NCBI taxonomy): domain Eukaryota; kingdom Viridiplantae; phylum Streptophyta; class Pinopsida; order Cupressales; family Cupressaceae; genus Thuja; species Thuja plicata. The sequence continues at coordinate 1,070,748 of MU225926.1, forward strand.
TATCAAAGATTACCTCTCTTTCTAACTTTCATTGGCTAGTCCCAGTGTAACCCATTCACAATTAATTTTGAAAAATGTCACTTTATAATTAGTTTTATTCAATTTTTATTTTTGTTTTGGCTCATATTCTTTGAACCTTTCTTATCTTGAGGTAACCATCTTCTCTTTGAATTTTGAGCACCTTTTAGTATATTTAAAATACACATCTTCATTATTTTATACTTAAGTCTCTCATATGATAGATCACCAAATGTACAATAAAATCATCAATGTAGACCTTGAAAACCTATTAATCATATCGAATCTACACCTTGAAAACCTATTAATCCTGTGGAATCTACATGTTCTATCTTTACTATTGACTGAAATTGATACGATCAACAACAATTCACAACTCTTGTCTATTTGACTTCTTCAAACAACATGCAAAATCATCACATTTATGTTTCCCACACCTACTAATGAAATAGCTTGATATGCTTTGTATAAGATGTTTAAATAGGTAAAAATATTGCTATTATAATTTTAATTACTCATGACATCTTGTTGACTATTTCTAATGTTTTTCTATTATCATAGCAAAGATATATATTTTGTAAACATTTGGAAGCAAGGTCGTATAAATAAGTTATCATGATTATGTTTTACTCACATAAAAATGAACCTCCTTTTTAATTATTCAATTTTTGATATTAATTTGAATGTTGCTTATATACTCTTGCGCATGTCAAGATATCATGTGACCTAAAAAAATTAATAGGATGGGCTTTGGATATCTCCTTGAGGAGTAAATAAGTAGTTCCCTTTCTTGACCATTTCGAATATCCGAATTGTCTAAAATCCATTCAATTGATTTCTCCATCCCTCTTGTGCTCTCGCTAGAAATTTTATTTTTTTCCCATTCTTGGTTGCTTGCATTCCGTTGCCCAAGCGAGATTTTGTTTGCACTAGACAAAAAAGGAGGTGTTCTATTGTTTTCCAACCTCAACCCCCCTCTTTGAAGCCACAATGGTTCACTGTTCGAAGTTGCCATGACGACTCTGCCCATGTTTGACATTCCATTTTTTTCTTAGTTGAAGTATGCGATTTTGTTACTCCTTCACTGTGCCAATTAAAAGATGTCATCATTAATTGCTTTATTGGTATATGATGAATTGAATGCTTCAATGATTAGGATATGATTAGAATGAATGAATGAAATATCTTTTTACACTGACACATATTATCAAATATCTTTAAATGTAAGTTTAGTTGGTTTAAGATGAGAGAGTGAATGAGACTATTAAACCAAATTTAAATTTTAAAATGAAAAGGATCTTGTTTACAACCATATACATAAGCTAACAACTAGATCCAAAACAAATTGACAAATAAGAATAGATAGATAAATGTGACCAATAAATAGATAAAACAAATATATATGACTATTAAAAAAATCTTACCTTATAAGAAAACAAGTTTATAATCTATCCAAAAATAATCACATCAAGACCACAATAAGTTAAAATCAACATTTATTCATGATACTATACTTAATGTTCAAACTCTTGAATTGTAGGAACATAAATCCCATATTTTGTGCGTCTTACGTTCTGTATTTCAGGTACAAGTTACAATAGAGGACAAAGGCCTTGTCTGTATCAAGAATGGCATCGTCATCACCGTCATCTCAATCTAAATATCAGACGCCTCCATATCCCAGCGCTTCCAAGCTCTCAGATTCCATGTGTTACTCTGCCTACGCTGCCTCTCTCAAATGTACGTTTCAATTTGTCTGTTTAAATTTCGAAGCTTTTTTCATTCATAATAAATGTAATGCAATTCCACATTCAATCAAGTGCAGACTATGTTGAGATAACTTTCCTCCTATAAACATTTAATGAGCTTGTTGGGGTTTTAACTTGGGTCATTTGAATTGTGATGTTTTTTTTCAACTAGTCTACTTAACCCAATGGACAATTTAAATTCCTAAATAGTAAATATCAACATCCAGAACGTTTAATGTAAAAGATTTGGTTGGATACATGATGTTGTGATTTCCATATTTTTTAGAGTTATAATTAAACGGTTCATTACTAGGGCAGAACCCTACGACCACTTAACTGATCCTGTATGTTACTATGTTCAATGAGAATTTTTTTAGGGTTTGGGATTGGTAATGGAGTTGGATTTGGAGGGGACAGGAGCATTTGGTTCTTGTCATTGGTGAATTTTCTATTGGTTTTCATGGATGGGTGGTCTTGTATGCATAGACCATTCCATGCAGTCAGCATTATTATGTTACTTTATCTTTGCTTCCCAGAAATGGTTTTGGAGGATGTTAATGCTAGAGATCATGCTCTGCATAAGATTGGCTTCATCATTTTGTTTGAGGTCATGTTGTTTTGATTATTGTTGAGGTATTGAGAGCTCTAGATAGGATTATAATTGGTTGGAATGAGGGTGATTTAGGGTTTTAAGATCTGAACCCATTTTTGGGATGGGATGCCCATGGGAGATCCCTTGGATTGCATTTTTTGGTGCTTGCAATCAGGTCTTTGGTAAGGATCAGTTGTCCGTGCAGGGTTTGGGAGCTCATTCACATGACAAGGAGTTTTGGTGGTCAATTTGTTGGTCAGGTCACAATTGTCCTCAAGAATTTGTTGGTTAGGTCAATTTGAATGCCATATTTTTGGTTCTTTGCTTTGCCTTCTAGGCTCAAATTTTTGGTGTTTTGTAAGGTTGGAGCTTATGGTTGTGGCTGGGAGTATTTGGTGGCCAGATAGTAGATGGCTTTGACATTTTGGTCATCATTTTCTTAGATACTATTTATGGATGAGTAGTTTGAGGAGTATGTCTCTTGACCCAATGTTGGTGTGGTTTGAGAATATCTCACTGCTTGAAGCTTTTGTGATTATATTTTGGTGCACATGTTTCCTGTTTGGTGTGCATCTTTCATTTCTTTAGTTTTTATTTTAGTTATATTGTTTTAAAATCCTTTTAATACCTTAAGCACTAAACCAGGTTTAGATGATTCAAAATACGACAAGAGCAAGTGTCAAGACCAATTTGACATGTACAAGGAGTGCAGGAAAAAAGAGGTATGCACAGTTTCTCTTAAATTATTTTTGTTGAGGACCTCTATTTTTCTCAAAATTTGTCTTGGTTTGGTGTTTCTTGGAAAGGATTAGGCTTATTAGTTCATTGAATGGCTTACACATGTAACCAAATTGGGCCTGTCACTGATATTAACTATTAAGTTTGCTGATCTTCTTATAAGCTTGCTGGTTTTGGAAATTAGTTTGGCCCATTTTCTGAACATAACTTATTTTTTTAGACGTGTGACGAGTATGAGATTACTTTTTTAGCATTATATATTTAGTGGATCTTTGTTTTCTTCACTAGGACAGGCTATTTTCTATTTACGAAGATATCTTTGTTTCTATCATTTTATTTCTTGATATATTAAGAGAAAAGTTTGTATTCTTTTCATTGAGAAAGTATTTGTATTGTATCTAATAATAGAAACATAAGTAATCAAATAAAAAACATTGTTTCCCCTGCAAGGGCTTAGTTCTGGGAAAACATATTAATCACATCAATGATCAAACCATAGATTTGAGTATCTAAATTTATTATTCTTTCCCATTATCTTATTGTTTCAAAATGCAAGTATAGATTTGTTGGTGAGAAAAATGGTCAAGATCAATCATTGACACGGCTGGGATAAAAATCCCTCCTCAAGGGTGGGTGAGGCTGCACTTCACTAAAAATGCCCACAACTGAAATAAGAACTGCATATTCAAAACTGTATATAGAAAACCAGTAAGGGCTGCTCATGAGGGATAGGGTTTATTAAGTCCTTTGTAAATGAAAATGACAAGTAAAATAAAGAATGTAGGTCAAATCAATTAGATAGGAGAGTTTGATATGATTAAACATAGACTCATAGTGATTAACCAAGTTCCAAACTAAAGTAATAAGAGGATTGAATCTAAGTGACTGGGTACGCCCTTAAGGCGTCCTGCACCCGTACCAGGTACGCTCAGGTATGGGATCGCCCGGGGACACCCTGCCCCGGGTATGTACACAAAGGTGCTGAGTGCCAAAAAGTAACAAAATATATGTTTTTAACTTTTTTGCATCCAAAAACCCTAAATGCCCCTAAAAGCATCATTTTGCCCAATACAAAGATCAATTTTTTATTCGGGGGTATACCTCCCAAACCCCCACTTCCAACACACAGGGAAACGAAATGTTTCCCTACACCCCTTCTATCATTTGGTTTTTCTCACATCTAACACCTTGTGTAGCTTATCATTGCTGCCCCTCAAACCCATTAAGTCTCCACTCCCAAACCTATACTAGTTAGTGGGATCTCTTGTTATATAAGAAATTTGATTACATTGAGGGGGTCTGGGAGTGAGATCAGAATCAAGAACTTAGACAACTAAAATTATCACGATTAAATGCCAATTGATAAAGATAAATATTAAATATTTAACTATCAATTGGATAGTGTCATTTAATATTTATTTTTATCACTACCATTTTGGCATTTGGCATTTATCAATGATGAAGTATCATACTTCCAAATGTATTTAGTTTTACAATTCTGTATATTTCTTTAAATTTTTTGTATATATATACATATATGTACCCAAACAAGGGCAAAGGAAATTTGCCCATACCCATGTACCTGGTTCTCATACTGGTACCTGTGAGGCTGTACCAACAACTTAGGGTTTAACAGTAGACTTCACATTAACATAAGAAAAATGAGAAGGACAAAATCATTTCCCACATGAAGTTTGAATTTGGTTTCCTTTACTTTTTAGATAAAGCTCAAGGTCTTTCATTACAAAAATGGCCTCTACCAAAAATGATGCTTTTCAATATGAGAATTTCCCAATGTATAGGCAGCATGCCTGTTGGGTTTCCTATGACTGTAACACTCCTTTATGATCAACTTTACAAATATTTGAAATATAATGCATTGTTCTTCATTTGTGCGTGCATGATAAGATATTGCATAAAAGAACAATAGAAGAGGAAACATTTATTTAATCATTACATTCTGCAAAAAATTTGACAGCCGTTTACAAGTATCAAATATTTTCTTTTTTTGAAAGCTTTTCTGCATCATTTTCTAAGTCGTCTGTCTTTTCCTCATTACTGTGTATTTGTCCATTGCTCTTTCATGGCCTCCAACTCTGGTACTTAATTATTTTGAAGCTTACATTACAAGATATGTGAATTTTCCATACATCTGTGGGTGATTGTTGACATTTACCTAGGTCCTAAATGCTTTTCAAAATTCTGTTACAGTGCTTTCAGTTTCATGATATTGTCAACTGACTCAGCTTCCAGTTTCATTCATTCTTCTTTTATCTATTTGATGAATTGTTACCTCAATTTTCCTTGGGGTCGATAGATCCTTGGTTGCTTTAAAATTCACATGGAATCTTTTCTATAAACACTTGAATATTGAATAAGACATCTTAAGCAGCTTCACCGACTTTAAATTTGGGTTTCCCACTTTTCAAGATTTTGATTTGGAAAATTGTGGCCTCAAGCCACTCAAAATGATCTCTAGGTGAGACGAGTTGAGAACCTGCTTGGTGGCAAGGGTATTGAAAATAAATTTTGCCATTTCCCTGAGTGGAGGCGAATTCCATTCTAGCACTTGCATTTCTGCATTGTATTTTTCTTTGGTTTTTGCCTAGGCCTTAAGCTTGACTCATTAAGGAGCTTGACTCTAAGAACTTAAAGATCATTAACTCAAGCCTTGGTTTTTCTCATGACACAACTTATTTCACTTGCAGAAGGAAGAGCCATATTAGCAGCATTGATGGGTGGTGGTAGAGGTATTGCTGCAAAATATTGTGTAAGGCGAAATAAATGCTATACATATGAAGTACTTTGTTTGAATTTTTCCCTAAGCTGGTCTTTAGTGGCTTAGTTCTGGAAAATAGCATTTATCTATTGTTTCTCATACGAGGGATCCAATACCTTATCATTGTTCGAAATTTGTTATGGCATATTTGAGATTCCAAAGCCTTAGATATGGAATATTGTGATTATCCAATAATTTCTGTCATACTTCATGTTCATCCTAATGGTTGCCCTGAAATTCTTCAAGACTTGGATTATCAACTAATGTAAATATGATAGTCCTGCTTGCTTCTCCATGAGTCCTTGAGGACCCTTAAGTTTCAAAGGGGTAGAGTGCAATTGAGGTCATCTCCACTTCTTCAGTCTTTGTAACCGTATAAGTGGGGGACAAGTATAATTTCCTATAACAAGTGGTGATTGAATACCTATTTTGATGAAGGGCACTCCCCTTAATACCACAAACACATAACAGAAACAGAGAAGCAACAACAATTTGCAAGAACAGAAAATGGACTTCTTATTATCTCCACAAATGCGGAATTACAAACTTTCAGGATTACAATATGCAAAGCCACATGGGCATTTCCCTTACAATATTCTGTAGGACAAAGCCTCGAATTATTACCTAGATCTACCCAGAACTGTCCCGAACTACCTAAGACAACACTACGGGCCTTCTTTATATAGGCAATTTCCACCGCCCGAGAAGGTT
>MU225926.1:1082883-1093509 GCA_018584345.1 Thuja plicata
TTACTAAAAATAGCAAGTTTCCATAAATAGCAGCTCTGCACAAGGTAGCCCTTATTGAAAAGAAAACAGAAATATTTTTGGGTGATGCAAGATTGCCCTTACACCCAGGATGCTCCTGCATCATATTTTATGCTTATTGGATGCACTTCGGCTATTTGCTTGCAAAGTTTCAATAGGGCCAATTTGTCACTAACATAACTTGGAAAGGGACAAGGAGCACTAGTGTATTCATCAACTCTAATGCATGAAAATGTGGGAAATTGAATGAACCAATTTCTACACATAGCATGACCCCGGTTTCTTGAATTGATATGTGCCCGTTAGTATCATTCTCCAGCATCTTTATGATGAAAAAATAAAAGCATCGTTTACTCTTCTAAAATGCTTTTAACTTGGTTGAAGGTCTAGCTATTGATAATATTTATAAACCAGCTTTTGGTATGCTCCACTACCCATGACTCCATCCTTCTGTAGTCCAAGGGGAATTGCTGTTCTTGCAGTTGCATAGATCAGCTAGGTCATGAAGAATTGTGTTGTTTCATTGACTTCTTATAGTTGATTAGTCAAATTGATGCTTATTCTTGTAACCTAGTCGATAAATTCTTTGCTTCCCAAGAGATATTTGTGATAAACAAGAACATCGATAGTTGAAAGTCCTTGGCGCTTTGGTTTCCCATGATTCTGTTGAATAAGGTGATTAGATTATTCACCTCTTCCACAAATTCACTTCTATAAGTGTTTTTGGTATCTTGGAGATGTTGGTTCTCTCCTGTTTTATGCAACGCTTATTGAGTATTCTTCGGCACTAGTTAGGATTTTCTTCATAGAATTTCGTAGCTGACTTGATTGATATATCCGCATAGTTATCTAGGGTGGGGATTCCAAAGATCTATTCTATTTACTTAGGCATAGCATTTCTACTAGGGATATTATAGAATTGAGCACAAGTCATCACCAACTTCGGGGCTTTTATTGAAATAAGGAAGGTGGCGGCTTTAGTGATTCCACCCTCTACAATGTTGTTAATTCTTCTATTAGTCTTCTTTTCATTCATTCTCATGTGAAATTCTTCCAAACTCATGTGCCCAAGAACTGTGCCAATGACATTTGTTATCTTTGAGATTAGTTTGGAAGGGGGACCAACCCCTTTCAACTCATACTTCATATTTTGAGGGGATTTCATAGGCCCAATATTCTTTAATTGTGGAAGGGACAAGAAGAAATAAGAGAATAGTTGAGCAGGTTTTTAGAGCTAGGATGTAAGTTTGTAAGTGTTTAGGAAGTCAAAAAATTTGAGGGTTTTGCAATGGAAGGATTTTGGAATTTGATTGGAACTACAAAGATGTAGGTGAGGTCTAGAAGTCTACTTGTAGCAAGTAAGTTTTTTGGTTTTAGAAGTAGGTTTGTAATTGCAATATTGCATATGGGGCCGGAAATCTTGAATGCGGGTTGCGAGCGGGGAAGTGGATTCTAGTTGTAATTGTGTAAGGGTAGATGACGTTTTCGCAAAGACCCCTAATCCTAAAAATGAAAACCACATACTTATAATGGGACCAAGCTTGGGACATTTGTTGGAACAAAGCTTTGGGCTAGACATGAATGTGTTGTGTGACTAGTGCGAATGTGTCTTTGATAATTCAAACCTTAAGTCCCTTTACTTGAAGGTGCACTGATGTGAGTGGGTTGTGTATAGATTGACCTAAAGATGTAGCTAGCAAAGCCCCTGAGTTGGCAAGAGATTGGCAGATGCACAAGTGCAGGAAGATGCTAAAAAGTAAGTTATGCAAATGAGGGATAGGTTGCTACTTTAATAATTTCATTTGCGAGGGCGAACAATAAATGCTGCAGTTTTTGGTTTATATATGGGTTTTCAAGATATGGTGAAACTTTGTAGGTGTTGTAAATGGAGAAGGGGAATTCAAAAGTCTAAATTGCAAAAGGTGTGGGTTTTTGGGTTCAGTAGTGGTAACTCAATAGTGTAATTACAAAATTACATGAAAGGTCTAAAACTTGACATTGATTACTATGTTCAAAATTTTAGGATCTTGTGGTAACTCGATAATACTTACAGCGTTACAAGAAAAACTCTAAACTTTGGGCAAATAAACAAAGTAGGGTTTTGAGGTTCAGTGGTAACCTTGCAAAAAGACTACAAAGATGCATAAAAGTATTGGAAACCCACTAATGAAGGATTTTGCACTTTTATCTCAAAATTCTCACTTGTTTCTGAGGGTAGATTTTCCATAAGATCTCCTAAACATATTAACAATTTGACCAAACCCTTTTGACATACTTAAGTTTGAAATTGAAAACCGTAGGACGATTTTATGACTAAGGAAATGTAAAAGACTCTTGCATTGACTTGAAGCGCATAACTTATGTTTTGAAAACTCCATGACAACAAGATTACAAGCATGCTATAATCATAACATCACCATAGGATCACACTATTATTAGATGAGGACGAACTTGTGTATTCCTTTCACTTTTGGCTATTTCCTATGAGGCTTGAGAGGAAATGAGAATTAAAAAATATTTACTAAAAGCTTTTCATTCAATCAAAATTTACAATAATTGGATAATTTTTGGATTTAATTGTGTGCATTTTTTTCATGATGATGAAAAAATGCACATAGTTAAATCTGGAAATTTATCCAATTTATCTTTATGGACTTTGGAAATTGCACGACTTAAAATGTACATATTTAATAATATGAAAAAGATTGTTTACTTCATCTTCTAGATGATTGTTCAACTTCCAGTGTAGCTATGAAATAAGGAAATATAAAATATTATTCTGCTACTATGATTATTTAGATATTGTTACATTCCGCCATTAATCCATAAGGGTAAAGGTGAAACCATTGTTTGTGTTCTGCATTGGGCAACTTGTAAATGGTGCCTTTTTTCTTGATATCATGCTCTAGTGTTCTACAAAAGGTTTTGCTTGAGTGATAGATTGTTCCCTTCAGTAGTTTTTCAAGAACCAAGATAAGGACCTGAGTCTGTTATCTCAAGTCATGTTGGTTTTTTGCAGTGCTGTAATCCATCTTGAGAGAATGCCACACCCACTTGCCATGAAAAATTTCAACACCATTTTCTGTTCCAAGTCATGGATTTTGTAGGAGGTTGGTCAATTTTCGTATTTGTCATTTCCATGAGTGAAAACTGGGGAATCCAGGCTGATTGTGCCTATGAGTAGTCAAAAAGTGCATCAGCTACACCATGTGGCTTGAAAATTGGATAACTGAGGCTGATTATGCCCATGAGTAACCCAATAGTGTGCTGAAGCATGCACTGAATGACCTGATTTTCTGTCAAGTTGAAAATGTGAACCACTGTCCATCCACAATCATGTTGACACATAAAAAAACTGCTCTTGTGGCAGGTATAACTGCATAAAAAATGAAGGCATACGATGATCTTGCTCCATGCAGTCATCAAAAACCAAAATGTCTTAGGTGTTCAAGTTTTGAGTTGAATGTTAGTTGCTAAGATGTTGTAGCGATGTGGCAATATGTTGTAATTTTCAATATGCCGCAATGACAAATCCTTGATGGACATTGTGAAAAATATCTAAGTATCATGTTTGACGAAATTGAAATGTACATCTTGATGTTCCCCTCATAAGATGAGAGTGGAGAGTGTTGGGACAAAACTGTGGTTCAGAGTTTGGAGCAAAGTTATATTTATAATTAGCTTGAAATCAGCCTTCTAGAGATCTTGTATTGGTTTCCTCAGTTCCATTCCTAGATGTCAATCCAGGGATTGTAGCTTTTGAAAAGTGTTGTGGCTGTATACCTAAGGGCTGAGAATAGTGAATTGAGTGGGGATGCAATGCAGCTAATCACTCCAAAAAGATTTAATTCAACTTCTGTTTTTCTGTTGCAACAGGAAGTTCGCAGTGCGACAGGGAGTTCACAGTGCGATAAGAAGTTCATAGTGCAACAAGAACAGAACAATAAATGAACTGCAAAAATATTTGGATCTTTTATACTTCAGTCAGATTGTCTGAACCTCAGACAATCATTGCATTCAACAGCGAATTGATCACACCAACGAAATGATTGCATCAATAATAAATTAACCATTGTCCATGAGGGCTTTTACCTCTATATTCCTCCTCTATTTTATGTTCTTTATGGCCCGGGGTTTCATCAGCATACACATTTTCGTGTCCAAGAGAACTTCCTTTTCCCTCTTCATTCTCTTCCTCTGCTTTGTGCACTTCCTGGTCTGGTGCCTCATCACCACATACATTTTCTTGTTCCAAGGTTTTCAATTCTTCTTTAGCAAGACTTTTTTTTTGTTATTGTTTAGCTTGCTCCTTTTTATGTCGTTCTTGACTATGGAGTTCTCTGCTCATCCTATCTTTTCCTTGACCAAAGTTTGTAGCTACTATTTCTACATCAGTCATTGAGTAGGCTGCCTCTGCTAGTTTATCCAATCTAGTTTTTGCGGCAATTTTTCCTTTTTTTTTGTTTAATTGGGGGTTTCTCATCATTCTTTTGCGGGTTGTACCACCAGTTATTGATTTGGTTTTCTTCTTTTTAGAGGATTAACCAATAAGGGTTTCCTCTATTATCCTCTTTTTGTGGCGCCCGAAAGTTTCGCTACCCAAATTTTTCTTTTTGACAAAAACATTTCATTCTACAGGAGGATTTGCTAATTGTAATCCATGCATTATAATTAACTTGATCAATCCATGTTGGGCAAGAGAGTTTTCATGTCCATCATGAAATTGACTACATGACCTTTGTAGAGAACGATGCAAAAAGTAAGTAATGTTCCATTACGCAAATGCAACATGAGCCGAAAATGATTGGCAAAAATATACATGTACCTTTCCTCATAGGTGATATATAGAATCAGAAATTTTGCGACTCCATCCCATATGGGAGAGGAAGATATATTCGTTTGGTTCCTTGGCCCTGCTCCAAATATACAAATTCCCCCTCAGTAAGAATTGTTTACATTGAAACTCGAGGTGTGTGACTCGAGTGGAACTAGAAGGAAAGAATAAGTTGTTGGTTTGTGGAAGTCCAGTGACCGTAGCAATGGTCTGCTCTGTTATTTAAAAAGACAACAATGTCTTTTAGTGACTAAATAATTTACTCGTCTTACTTTAAAGAGCTTTCAAAACTATTTTTCCTCCATCTTTTCAAAGTATGATCTGTGTATTGCCTTGAAGCAACTACTCATGTAACTATTTATAGACAAATGCCTAATTATTCTTAAATCTCCCTAAAGAAATACATTAAATATTATAATTTCAATAAAAAAACAGAGACCTTGTTGAAATTAAGATCTAGGGCAATATACTGAAGCAATGTTTAATATGAATTCCACATGAATGACTGGAGGATAAGAAGGAACACAATCCAGATTATTCTTAATTGCTTCATTTCACTTACACTTAAGATAAAGTGCTTTCTAGATAAGGCCGATCACATGAAAACTGCATCAAAAATTGGGCATGCAGGTTACGCATCAGCCACTTTAAGATACATACATTCAGAAAGTCTCATGTGGATTGAGCCCATAAGAAACAGAATTATTAATAGAGATTTATCATGTGAATATGTATGATAGTTACGGAACATCTTTCTTAGTATTTACTTCCTGTTGTAGATGTAGAAAGCATACTTTTTTTTGTTATGGGTAGTCTGGAAGTACTGCCAAATCAGGCAATAATAACCTCCCTAGGTTTTTACTTTAAACCACAACCTGCTGGCAAAATCATACATTTTCATAAAGATTGAGATGGCTATCGAATTTTCAGTCTTATTCAAATCTAGTTGGCAACCATCACTCATTGGAAATTGTTTTTTACTTATTTTCAAATTCAACAGGCAAACATAGTTTGTGTAGGTAAGTTTATATATTTTGTCCTCAACACAAAGATTCAGATGCATTTTGTTTTCTTACTGTTATCATTATTGCAAAGCAAACTTAATGAGAAAATGATTTATATGAGTATTGCATTTTTCGTTGAATATTTGGCAAAAGACTTGCAAGAAAATAATATCTAATGCTTGACAAAAATCTTATTAACATGTTCTCTTTGTAACAGAGGGAGATTAGACTCGAGCAAAACAGAAATAAATCCTTCTTTAGTTGAAGACTCTTCATTCTCATATTTGTCACAGGAGCTGTTTGAGCTTGCTGGAATTTCAAGTTCGTATGTGCAGATACTGCAACATAGGATTAGATAACGATATACCCCTATAAACATTTGTATCCCAATTGAATTTCAACAAAAAGATGCTTTACATATTTTGTTGCATAAAACATAAATGTTACGTCAAAAGGTCAGTCATTTAATTGCAATGAAAGTCATGGCTTAATAGCATGCCTTTTTGCAGTAGCAAAGGTGCATTGGATTTGCCATATTTGTTAGTGGTTATTTCTACATTTTTGAAATTGCATTTCTGTTGATGTCATTGTTTCTGAATTAGATTGTGTGAAAGGTTTTGCATCAACATTTTGGATCACACTATGTGAAACACTGATGAATCAGAGAGTGATCTGAAAAGTTGATGAAAGAACTATCACACAGTCAAATCCAGAAACAATAACATCAACAATATAGATGGTAGAAATCTAATATCATTAATTGCATCTCTGTGTTGAATGTCTCACAAAAGATGCCCTTGAAATAAAAAAATAATACAAAGCCAATTATCAAAGGTTTCACTAGTTTGGAAGTTTACAAGGTTATTTTCACAAATGCTTTGCAGTTCTTGTATACTTTTGACTAACAATTATGTTTTGAGAAATCTTGATATAGAATTGCTTCAAAACTTCAATTTATTTTTTTGCCCGTAGAGTGATTAGCAAAAAATTCTTCAAAGAAATTTATTGTATTGTGAATAAGGCCCACATGTTTTTGTGATTGATACCATATGTTATTTCCTTGTGGAGTAAAATAAACCTTTTTCTCATCTCTCATTTGGCCCCCTTTGTGACAATTAAATTTTATTCGGGAAAAAATATTTGATAAAAAAATAGTTAAGGGAAGATATCCCATTAATTAAATTAATAGTTAAAGTAATAATACTAGAGGGAATAAAATAGACAAATAATGACATTATTAATTAACTTAAAATAATTTACATATTTAAGATAACATTGAAGTGATTATAATTTTTGTTAAATAGTAGTTTAGGGTAGTTGATTTAAATTGTTTTTAAGATAAGATTAGTTGAACAATAGTTAATTTCTTAAAATTATTTTATTTTAGAGTAACGATAGCTCATCTTTTGTAGCATTTAAATTCTAAGTAATCTTTCTTGATTAACTAGTTATGTGAAGAAAACAATTCTCACTTATGTATTTATTGTAGAACACAATTTTCCTAGGGAGAGTGCAGGGCGGCGGGGGAGAGGTGGGGCAAGGTGAATCAATAGAAGATATAAACTTTTGACCCTTGACAATTTTAAACTTTTAATGAACTTTATAAAACTTAAATCTGAAATCGGAAAGGAATTGAAACTAGAATGAAAACGGAAAGGAATTGAAATTAGAACTAGAAAGATATGCCATCACACAATGCAGACAATACACAAGAGTTACGTGGAAACCCAAGATGGAAAACCACGGTGAGAAATGCTGTAGGATCTACTGTCATAATCCAACTACACAATTAAAATGTTTACAATCTTTTAGGACACCAACCCCAAGGAATCATTGGATCCCTTCTCAAAGCACTAACTTTTCAATTCACAATTCAATAACTTGAGCACCAACTCACCATTCCTAAAGCAACAACTCTAATGTAACAATTACAAATTATCACTGATTTTAACTTCGAAAGCACCACACTTTACAACAATAGAAATATATGAACAAACTTTTATAGTACGGATACCAACATTCTTCAGATATTAACATAAAAAAGACTTGCAAACAAAACGTCTTCAAATAGAGTAACGTCAATTGTCACAATAATAATAATCTGCGATTTAAAATTGTACACTGTTAATGTTATATCACTGGAGATCAGATGTGTATTTAAGTTTCTAAAGAATGTATTGTCAGAATGGTTAACAAATTAAGACTGCGAATTGCCATTGTTATACTTGATCTGAAAGAAAGAAAAACCCAACCCAAGAAAGAAAAACTTTCTTCTTTATAACAACCCAACAAAGAAAACCCTATTACCAATCACAACATTCCATTGTAAATGAACTTTCTTCTTTATAACAACCCAACAAAGAAAAACCAGGAACAAGAAGATAGATGTTGGTGCTGAGGCTAAGACCTTCTGGAAGGGCTAGAAGACACAAAAATGTTGCTAAGGAGATTGCTGCAGGAAGGCAACTAACCCTCGATCTAAGCCAAAAAGGTAAGAAATAATTTTTCTTTCCTGGAATATTAGGGGCCTTAACAACCCTCAGAAACATTTAGCTATTAGGCAATATATCAATGACTACAGGGTGGACATTCTGTTGTTGCAAGAGGTCAAGATGACTTATGCAATTTTTGAGATTTTGGTGGGGAGGTTATGGCCCAGGGCCCCTTTGAACTACTCTGAGGCAGTGGGGGCTTTGGGGGGCATTGCCACACAGTGGAATCCCTTACGTGTTTCAGGGGATGCCCTTAGTTTCTCCCAGCACTACCTTGCTGTTACTTTCACTAGTTTAATTGAACATTGGCACTGCTTTAATGTTTATGCCCCTAACACCCACCTTGGGAGGAGAACGGTGTGGGATGAACTATCCTCCTCTTTCCTCACCCTTATGGATTCCAAAATCTTGGTGGCCGACGATTTCAACTCACCCTTGTTCCCCTCTGAAAAGCTTGGTGGATTGATGGACTACATTGACAACATGAGAGGTTTTTCTAGCTTTGTCAACATCAATGGCCTCTATGATATGGAAATGGCTGGTAACCCCTTCACTTGGACCAATAACAGAAAGGGCTCTCACCTCATTCAGGTTCGTCTTGACCATTTCTTAGTCTCCTCTTGGGTTTGGGACCTGCTTCCTCTTTGACTGCATTGCCGAGGACTACGTCGGACCACAACCCACTCTTGCTCAAATGGGTGGAAAATCAACGCCCCTTCAGATATGAGATCATGTGGGCCTCCCACCCCAATTTCCATATGAAGGTCGAGCAGTGGTGGTCCACCCCGGTGAGGGGTTCTGCTATGTTCTGGGTGGCTAAAAAACTTGAGATTATTAGAAATGCTGTCAAAGGTTAGAGCAAAACCAACTTTGGGTCATTTTCAAAACCAAGAAGGATCTTTCCAGACAGCTCGAAGTCCTCCAACAACTGATGACTTCTGGTGATCTCTCCTTGGACCTTCACCTGGACGAGGAAGCTATTAGGAAAAATTGGAAGGAAGTCATGGCTAACGAGGAAGTGTTTTGGAAGCAGAGATCCTGTATCCAATGGTTGGAGGAAGGGGATCACCATACTACTTTCTTCCATAGATCTGCTTGCAAGCACAAGAAAAGGAACTCTATCCACACCCTGCGGGACAATGTGGAGTTGGAAGTCTCTGATACCACTCAGCTTGGTACTATGGCTACTGATTGTGTGATGAAAATGTGTCACACTTTTATGAATCATTCCATCCAAGGTTGCTCAAGAATGAGACCTCAAATATCGATCCATAGCTCTCTAGTCATGGAGTGCAAAAGTTTGAAATGGAGGGCCTCAAATTGTCCTAGTTAGTACCTATGCAAGTACACCATGAAATGAGAGATTCAATGCATGAAAATGAGATCTACTCTATATGATTGCAATGCATGAAAAGAAATTAATCTATATGATAACAATGCATGATTATTCTATGAAAGGAGATACAAATGCAAGTTTAATCTATGAAACTAAACATGAATCTAATCTACATGAGTAGCCATGAATGCAAGAAGAAGAAGACAAGAAGAGAGAAGTTGCAATATCCAAGCCAAAGTGCTCAAATGCTCCTCCAAAATTGCTCTCCAAACCTGCAGCATAAACATACTATGAAAACCTAATATCCAAATGAGGAGAGGTCTCCTTTTAAAGGAAAGTGAACAGTTGAGATTAAGAGGTAAAAATCAAAGGCAATGATTAAGAGGCAAAAATCCCACCACTTAGGAGGATGTGATGAAAAATGGATTTTAATTTAATTTATTGCCTTTTTTAACAAATAAAGTGCTTTAAGTGGGGATTTTTATTTATTTAATTAAAAGAGGGGTTTTCTTTATAATTAAATAAATTAGAAGAATTTTATTTAATTAAATGAGAGAAAATTGAATTTAATTAAATAAGAGGAATTTTATTTAATTAAAAGGGAGAAATTTACTTTAATTAAATAAGATAAATTTTATTCAATTAAAAGGGAGACTAAATATTTTAATTAAATAAGATAATTTTTATTTAATTAAAAGGAAAATTATATCTTTTAATTAGATAAAAATGATCAAACCTTAAGAAATATTGAAATAATTGAATAACTGAATTAATTACAATTTGACCAAGGAAATTGATTTGAATTGAAAATGTTGCAAAGCATTGATTTAGGAAATTGATAAATTGATAAAATGATAAATGGGGCCCAAAGTCTAGGCGACCATTTTAGGGTGCATACATTTGCCCCTCTTTGACAAATGTGTGGTCGACTCGGGAACACAT
>MU225926.1:1111988-1131304 GCA_018584345.1 Thuja plicata
ATTCAATGCATGAAAATGAGATCTACTCTATATGATTGCAATGCATGAAAATAAATTAATCTATATGATAACAATGCATGATTATTCTATGAAAGGAGATACAAATGCAAGTTTAATCTATGAAAATCAACATGAATCTAATTTTCATGAGTAGCCATGAATGCAAGAAGAAGAGGACAAGAAGAGAGAAGTTGCAATATCCAAGCCAAAATGCTCAAATGCTCCTCCAAAATTGCTCTCCAAACCTGCAGCATAACAATACTATGAAAACCTAATATCCAAATGAGAAGGAGAGGTCTCCTTTTAAAGGAAAGTGAACGGGTTAGATTAAGAGGCAAAAATCAAAGGCAATGATTAAGAGGCAAAAATCCCACCACTTAGGAGGATGTGATGAAAAATGGATTTTTATTTAATTTATTGCCTTTTTCAACAGATAAAGTGCGTTAAGTGGGGATTTTTATTTATTTAATTAAAAGAGGGGTTTTCTTTATAATTAAATAAATTAGAAGAATTTTATTTAATTAAATGAGAGAAATTGAATTTAATTAAATAAGAGGAATTTTATTTAATTAAAAGGGATAAATTTATTTTAATTAAATAAGATAAATTTTATTCAATTAAAAGGAAGATTAAATATTTTAATTAAGTAAGATAAATTTTATTTAATTAAAAGGAAAATTAAATATTTTAATTAGATAAAAATAATCAAACCTTAGGAAATATTGAAATAATTGAATAATTGAATAATTGAATTAATTACAATTTGATCAAGGAAATTGATTTGAATTGAAAATGTTGCAAAGCATTGATTCAGGAAATTGATAAATTGATAAAATGATAAATGGGGCCCAAAGTCTAGGCGACCATTTTAGGGTGCATACACTGATTACTTCTTTCACTTCTTCTCCGAAACGTTCTTTGGGAATGTGGCGGATTTGCAAAATCAATTCCTCTCCCACCTCCCAAGGACTGTGATGGAAGACGACAATGACCTCCTCTCTCGGGTTTCTGATGCTGAGGTCAAAAGGGTGGTTTTTTCCATGTGTTCCTACAAATTCCCCGACCCAGATGGGTTCCCCCTACATTTTTCTAGGAATTCTTGGACATTGTGGTACTAGATGTGACTAGGGCTGCCAAAGACTTCATTAGAATGGGAAAGCTCCTTCATCAGCTCAATGATACCTATATTTTTCTGGTTCCTAAAACTGGGGACCCTAGATCCATGGAGGATTATAGACCCATAAGTCTATGCATCACCCTCTATAAAATCTTCTCTAAGATCATGGTTAATCGTATCAAACCCTTACTCAATAAGATTATTAGTCCTAACCAGAAGGGGTTTGTTCCTGGAAGGCAAGTCATGGATGCTGCTATCACTACTCATGAAATTCTTCATTCTATTGACTGCAGTAAAGCTGTGGGTATGATCTTCAAGCTTGATATTTCTAAAGCCTATGATAAAGTCAACTAGCTCTTCCTTTACAAGGTGCTCTCTTCTTTTGGGTTTAGTTAATCTCTCATTAAAATTATCAAGGGTTGTGTTGAGACTGTCAGATTCTCGGTTCTGATGAATGGTAAACCTGGTGACAAGTTTCCCCCGGCTAAAGGTCTGCGACAGGGGGATCCTCTTTCCCCTATCTCTTCATCCCGTTGGCTGAAGTCCTTGCTCGCAACATGATGCAGTTGGTCCAGAATGACATTATCCAGGGAATTAAGCCTGCCACCACCCTCACACCTTTGGTTCTGCAACAGTTTGTCAATAGCACTCTTTTCTTTGGTTCCTCTTCTGTTAGGAAGGCTAGGGTGTGAGAGACCCTTCTTGATGACTATGCCTCTACCTCAGGTCAACACATTAACTATCATAAAATAAGGATCTTTTTCTTCAACACGGATCAAATTGTTCAAGGGAAAATTCTTCACATTCTAGGATGTGAGTTGGCTTCTGTCCCAACAACCTATTTGGGCCTCCCTCTGACGATTAAAGATGTTAAATTGACTTTTGGAAAACCATCCTCGAGCACACCCAAAGAAGCTTGTTGGATGGAAATGCGAACTCGTCACTAGTGCTGGAAAGCTACAATTGCTCTCTGCTTCGTTGCAGGGAATCCCAGTGTATTTCCTCTCAATCTTCAAAATTTCAGGAGTCATGGCTGACAAACTTGAAAAAATCCAACACACTATCCTCTGGTTTGGTTGTGAGGAGAAAAAGAGACTCCCTCTGATCTACTGGGATAAAGTCTGCTTGCCCAAGTCTCTTGGAGGCCTTAGATTATGAAAAAATAATAACCTTAATAGAGCTTTGCTTACTGTAGTGGCCTGGACTATGGTCTTAGGTTCTTCTGATTAGTGTAAAATTATGGAAGCCAAATATCTTGACAAGGGCCGCTTCTGCAAGATTTATATGGAGTATGGCCACCCTCAGGGCTCCAAGAATTGGAACAATATTCTCAAATGTAGGAGCACTCTGGAAAAAGGGATCACTTGGCAAGTGGGCAATGGTAGGGATATCTAGTTTTGGGAGGATGCATGGTTGGATGACATTATCCTGGGCTCCTCTAGGTTCTCACAGCTCAGGAATATCCTCACTCTTCGGGTGGGAACCTTGTTGTCAAACTACATTTGGAATGGGCAGTGGATGGACCTCTTACCCCCTCTAGCAGATAGGCCCGATCTCATTCTCCTAGCCACTAATCTCATGAATCTGATGCATAAGACTCACATTCCTTTATTTGTCTGCCCCAATAGAATCGTTTGGCCCCACACTCAATATGGTGGTTTTTTGGTCAAATCGGCTTACAACTTGCTGACCAAGGAGGTTGCTGACCTGACCTACTGGAAAAAAGTATGGAGCTCCCACCTAATTCCTAAAGTGAACTTCTTTTGGTGGGCAACTTCATGGAAAAATCCTAACTTTGGATAACCTGGCCAAAAGGGGTTTTAGCTTGGCCAATAGATGTTGCCTCTGTAAAGGGGAGGAGGAAAGCATCAACCGTCTCTTCCTGCACTGTGATTTCTCCTTGATGGTCTAGCAGTTGGTCCTCCCTAAAATCAACCTTTCTTGGTCGGTGACCAACTGGGATATTCAACATATGGCCAATGATTGGCAACTCCCCTCTCAACACTCGTTGATCTATCTCCTTTGGCATCAAATTCCCCCCTCTTCTGTTGGTGTATCTGGAAGGAGCGCAACAACATAATTTTTTGTGATAAGGAGCTTTCCCCTTTGGATGTTTTCTGCCTTGGCTCTAAGCTTATGCATGATAACTTATTGGTTGCTCGATGGAAGAGCCTAAACCTTCCCCCTATTGATGTTGATCTTCAGTTAGCCAAAAATTGGAGCATTGATAAAGGTTTTGATAGATTCGACAACACCAAGGTTCTCATTAGGAAGGCTACTAAATGGTCCCCCCAAAACTTTAGTGAGATAAGCTTAATTTTGATGGGGCTGTTCGTAGTGGGAACCAAGCAGGATGAGGCATTATTTAGGATCATAAAGGGAATTTAAATGCTGCTTTTACTAGCCCTCTTGTTAACCCAACTGTTACTCAAACTGAAGGCATGGCCCTCCTCTGGGGCCTAAAGATTGCCATGCCTACTGGAAGAAGAAATCTTGAGATTGAGGGGGACTCCAAAATCATTATTGAGGCTGTGCAAGGTACCTCCAAGGCTGGGTGGAAAGTGGACACTATTTTGAGTGACATCCTTGGTCTCCTGGGCAGCCTGGAGGAGGTTAAGATAAGCCACATCTACACGGAAGGGAATTCTGTGACGGATTCCATGCCTACTAATGGTCTGTTGTTGGACATATTGCGATGCTGGAGGGCTGTTAATCATCTCCCTAAGTCTACTCAAGATACTCTTAGGCAGGAAATGAGTGTTGTCAATGCAACTCACTATGACAGTTAATATCCAATTCTTTGGTTGGCCTTTGCTGGACGAGCCTGGGCCCACCACTTCCCTCCTTTTCACCACCTATGTTTTTTTTTGAATTTCTCTGCCACCTGGCTTGCGGTGGGGATCTTGCGCTCATAAGTTGGATGAGATGGAACTACAATCATTACTTTTTTTACAACATTGCCAAAATAAAAGAAAGTGGGGTCTTCACAAGGAGGACGCGACATAACCTCATGCTAAAGGATCCACATAATATTTTAATGTGTTATCATTTCATGAAGTTGTTTCGGTGGCTTTTGCTTAATGTGGCTGTTTGCTATAGATTTGGTGTGGATTTCCATGATAACTTTTGCATCCAACAGAATACCTCTCACGTGTCGTCACACCACTTTGTCCTGGCGATGCAACTTGATGGGCAACACATTTACTGCCTTTATTATGATTTTAATTATTTTCAAATTACTTCTGATCTATGTTTCTAAATTTATTTTGCTATGTTGGAGTTATTTTGAAAAGTGTGGTTTCTTGGCTCTGAGTGTTGATAGTGTTTTTTTGGCTCTGAGTTGGAGGTATTTTGAAGTTTGTGGTTTCCTAGCTCTGAGTGTTCCCTACCTGCTTCAGATTTCTGAAGTTTGCACTGGTCTTAATATGGGTGGCGACAAACATAGAATTGAGCCCGACAAAATCGAGGAGGAATTCATCACTCACCCTATGGTGATGTATTTTTGCAAGGAAGGTGGTACTCTCTCCTTCATGGAAAATGTGGCTGGTTACGATGAAATGATTTCCCGTCAATTTGTGGCATCTTGGAATGACAGAAGAGTCTCCGTGAATGACATTTCATTTGAAATTAATGAAGAAGTTATTGGGAAATCCACTGGTCTCCTCACCACTAGTTGCAAAAGGAAGAAGACCAACAAAACCCCCGCTAAGACAGATTTGGTCTAGTTCTTCAGGGGCTTGGAAGAGAAACCCGTTCTCAAGCATGGCGGCTACAATGCAGAAGACCTCTCAGAATTATGGCCCAAGATGTGTAAGATTATTATCAAATACTTCACATTGGAAGGACGGTATGGAATTTTCTACTATTATCATCTGCCTTTCCTGAATCACCTTAGGTATAAAGATTTAATTTCTATTACGTTCTTTTTACTGCACTCTATGGAAATTAATGTTGCTGATGTTGCAGAAGTTAAGACCTTGGGTAAAAAACTTGTCATCCTGCACCAAGGGTTAATGTTGCGGCTCTATAACTTCCACCATGCTCTTTGCCCACCTCCTGTCATTTCTGTTATTTATTACTCCCTGCAACAACCCAATCCTTTGCCCACTATCTCTCTGGATCATAGTCTCCTTCCCACTCCTTCTGGGTTGAAAGGAAAATGCCGCGATAATACCTTAGTTGTGAGCCCTCACTCTTCTGATACCCTGACTGTCCCGGATTCCCTAGGAGATAACAAGAGAGATCAAAACCCAGAGGTCTCTGTCCTTCGCCCTAACAAAAAATCTAAGAAAATTTTCCTCAATCTTGATGTTATTGAAGATGTTGACACCCAGCAGTGCCACACCCGTTGCTCTAACAGGTTGGCTAAAAAAAGGGGGAAAAATCCATCAATAATCTGCTGAAAAATGAGGCCTCAGGGGAATCTGATAGCAAAAAGGGCACAGTTAATAAATTGAACCTGAGTACTGATGATGCAAGGGAAACCAAGATTTGGAACATTGGCTCTGGTGGCGTGGTGGGTAAGTTCAAACACCAAATTACTGAGCTGGAAAAAATTGTGTCCCAGCTAAAGGAGGATATAGAGGGAACCAACAAACGACTCATGGATGTTAGTAAATTTGCGTTGAAAGTGATGCACGACTCCACTACCACCCTCTGTCTGCTCCATGAAAAAGAGTCTGCTGGTCAGGTTGCTGAGGAAGATGATCCCTGAGAACTCTTCAAATTCCTTCAGGAAGAGTGGGTGGACATTCTGCTGTTTAAGCGCTTGTGGAAAGGAAAGTGACTATGTTTATGGTTTGCTATATGGACATCTATGCTAGCCCGCTAGGCTATTTTTTTTCTGCAATAGCCTTCGTGCTAAGACTGTGGTGGTGGTTTTTAGCCCTACATGGCATGATATGAACAATGGCTTTTTTAATTCATACTTTATTTTGAACTTTGCTAATTCTGGGTTTCTGGATAAGTGGTGGCGGTGCTCTGTTATCCTTAAAATGGTTTTTAATAGGGGTAGGCTTCTTTTCTGCTTTGTTATGATTAGTGCTCTAGATCTGGTTATAATACTGTTAATGCATATCTAGTGTGCTGTTTATTATACCACGGGCCAACACCCTCTTGCTGCTACTTTCTATCAAAAACACTGCACCTTCAAATCTCCAGTTATGAAAAAACTTTACGACAACATCACACCTTTAGGTCTCAATATCTATCTTGTTAATAGTTCTCGTAATAATGCCTTCTTTCAATTTGAAACTGAACTCCAACACACATTCATTGTATTCACATCATACAATCCTTTACTTTCAATCCCACACACATCTCCACATTCAGTCACACTCCTTGCATCCTTGTATAGTTTCCCAAGACATTTGTGGGGTTGTTAAAATATAGTTGTTTAGTTTCAACTTTCCAAGACATTTTGGGGTAGTTAAAAATAAAAAATAAAAATTACAAATAAGGGAGGATGTAGAAGGGAAATGCTAGTAGATATTGAAGAGAATTGAACAAGCATCAAATTAGAAGGCGACTCAAACTACAATATTTAAATTTATTCATATTTTTTATTTATAGTTTTTACTGAGAATTTTGAAGTGTTCATTCCTACGCATACGAGATAAGCATTTGTCCATACATGACAAATATCTATCCACATGAGATAGATATTTTCCTATATAGGGCATGTAATCCTTTATCAATGCAATCCTTTATCAATGCAAGATAAGCATGCATTCAAATGGTATATAACTATATCCATGCAAGACATGTTAAGATTTTTGTCTTTCAAGAGTATAGATTGAAAACTCAAGTAATCCATGTTTTGAATCACTAAATGATATTCTTGCATTTTCTATGATCTTCTAAAGATTATTGACAGTCACCTTGTATGACGTTCGTTACAACTACATCTTTAGCTCTTGTTGCAGGTGAGACACCTGATATTGCTTTGCCATTAATTCCCTTGTATTGTTTACAAAACAATACAAATTGGATATCCGATAAAGTTCATGATATGTTTTAGTTTTAGTTTTCTGAGATTTCATGGTTTATTTGGAAGCCAAGAAATGAGAAATTGAAAGGGCTAAAGATGTTACTTACCGAGTCAATAATAAGATTCACATTATTTAATGTTGCCATGCAAGTTGCAGTCTTGTTGGACTAGATGTCAATATCCAAGTTTAAAAAGCTTTTTGGAGAAGGAACAACAAGAGTGAACATAGAAGAGATGAAGTATGCTTATGCATGGCCAATAAATCAGTTCTTGAATTCCAAAAGAGCTACAATGAGAAACCAACTATAAATCAAGATGGTGGCAAGAAGACACATGGAGCAAGGATCCATATCAATGAAAATGATGAGGATGGTGTTGAGGTGGTAAAGTCAATTGAATTCATGTAAGTTGTTTCATAATAGTTTACATACAATGAACTAGGATCTCTAAGTAGGAAATTTTGAGCCAAACATAATAGTTTACATCCCCTTTTGCATAAATTCTGTAACAACATATTTAATAATTGTATAAGGATGAACTATAAGAACTTGTTATATGTACTTGTATGAGCTAAATTTTGTATAGGAACAATATTAGCTGGTCTGTAGCAGAGTGAGACCTAATGGTTGGTTGATATGAACTCCATTTTGTATTTTTCATTTACATGAAATAGTTCCCTTGTAAGTCGATCTCCCCTTCCTCTAATTAAGACTGAGATGGTGATGATTTGTTTGATTTTCCTTAGAGTGATATCACTATTATCTTTAGGACATATATTTGATTTGATTATCTATATTTCCCTGTGCTTGTATGTATTTGTTTGTTCTTTTTAATTGGAGGGTTCATGTTACCAGGCTTAGAATTTGACGGTCACCCCTACAAGTCATATGATTTTTTTATGATGGTTTGGTCATTTTAATGTCTTTCATTTTACATTTTAATAAAAATATTGACTGTCAAAATTCATTTAATAATTAATAATAATATATAATAAATCATATAGAGATTTTAATTTGTGATAAAAAGAATATAAAATTAGAATATAATTATAAATTTGTAATATATGCAAAAAAAATTGCAGATTAACTAAGCAAGTTTCTAAGTTCATATACTTTATTTTAAAAGGATTCTAAATTAATATAAATATACAACAAATGAACAAATATTCTTAATTAATAAACATATATAATAAATCACATAGAAACTTTTACTTGTGATAAAAATAATATAAAATTAGAAAATAATTATAAAAAATAATAATATATGCAAAAATTTCAAATTATAAGCAAGTTTCTAAGTTCATATGTTTAATTTTAAAAATATTTCAAATTAATATAAATAAAAAAATAAAAAAATATATCACATACTAATATTATAAATTAAATTAATAATATATGCAAAAATCACAAATAACTAAGCAAGTTTCTAAATAATTATAAACTAATATATATGAATAGATAATAAGCATAACAGAAACATATATACTACATGATAACTAAGAATTATTAATAATTTTTTAAATTTATATTAAAATATCTTAAAATTTAGAATAATGTAAATAAATTTATATATTATCATACATATTAAAAAATAAAATAAATTTATATTATTAAATAAAATACTATATTGCTTATAATAATTTTGACAGTTTACAAATAAATTAAAGTGTCATATTTACGGTTTTATAAAAATTTAACTTGTCAATTGATATGGTCCAATAAATATTCAAGATATCATACACAATTAAAAAGTGTGAAAACAACATTATGACCATCAAATTCCAACCTTGCATGTTACCCTTGTATGCACATAGGTCAAGGGAAGAGAAACTATTGTTAATTCTTCTAATGCATCATCGATCTTGTATATATTATATATTGATTTTCTTTTAGTGGCTTTTCAAGATTTTAGTGATTTCTTGAGATTTTAGTAAGTTCTTGTGATGTTCTCAAGTTGAATATAAGTAAATTAGAAAGTTTTTAGATTTTAGTAGTTCCTTGATATGTTCTCAAATTGCATGCAAGTACAATAGAAAGTTTTGAGATTTTAGTAATTTCTTGAGATGTTCTGAGGTTGCATGTAATTAGTTTAGAAAATTGATAATTAAAAAATACTAGTTTGTATTAAGATATGTTTTTGAGGGAATTGTAGAGGAGATACACGGTTTCTTATTTTCAATTGTAAGGGTTTGTAGAGAAGAATAATGAAAAAAAGACATTAATCTCATTTTTTGAGTTTTCTTGTATTTGTTCCTTTTCTTTTCTAAATATTAATGGTGAATTGGATGTTGTGAATTGGGCTGCATCATTTGGCATCAGAGCGAGAAGATGACTGAGAGAGAAAGAAGAGGTCTTGCCCAAATGCATAGAGATGAAAAATCTACAATGACAAGTAATAGAGCTTGTGGGCATGATAAGAAATTAGAGATTAAGGGAAAATAATTCAAATAAAGATATAAGAAAAAGAGGTGAAGATTAACATGCGGATTATGAAGAGGGAGAATAGTTAGAGCATCTAACCTTTGAAGAAATGATACTCAGAGTATTAGAAGGAGAAAATGAAAATGATATAATCAAAATTAAAGTTACTGATTATTTAGGTAATCTTATGAAAAAAGAAAAAAATAACAATTTGAATGCACCAAGTTAAAGGGTCATGCAATGATTTGGTGGGATCATTTACAAAAAGGAACAAAGAAAAGAAGGCGAGGATAAAATTACGACTCAGAATAAGATGGAGAAGAAGTTGAGAGAAATGTTTGCCTATAGTTCATGCACAAATATTTTTCCACGGATTTCAAAATTTAAAATAAAACCTATCTATTGTGGAAGCTTATACAAATGAGTTTTATAAAATTTCCATTCACGTGGAGTGCCAAGAAATTGATAAGCAAATGGATACAAGGTATGTGAACGGTCTAAAATATTCTATCCAAGATAAATTGAGCACATGTATAGGGTCAATAATATTGAAGAAGCACACCAATTAGCTTTAAAGACAGAAGAAAAGAATAATAGAAAATATTTTCAAAGAAATATGGGTGCAAAAAGAGTTTAAAAAATGTGTATTGTAGGGCGATTTCAATTATGGTAGGGGAGAATCATCTCAAGTAGATAAATTAGATGGTACTCAACAAGAATTTTAAAATCAATAGAGAGAAAGAGGGTTTTAGAGAGGCAAAGGAAATGGTGGTAGTAGAGGATATGAAAACTCATGAAATGCTTTCATTTTCTTTAGTTGTGGTGAAGAGGGTCATAGAACATTTGAATGTCCAAATTATCACATACCAAAATGGAGACAAGGAGAACAATCCATAATGAATTTGGTTAACGTCGAGGATGAGGAAGAAAGGGTAGGTCTTGATGTTCCACCAAATGTGGGAGAGAGTCTCATAATGAGAAGGGCAATGGTGATTCCAAAATAAGAGAAAGTGCAATGTGATGATTCTTGACTTCAAACAAATGTCTTTTGAACTAGATGCACCTCGGGAGGAAAGGTATATCAAGTTATTATTGATAGTGACACTTGTGAAAATATAATTTCCAGAGAAATGATAGATAAATTAAAATTGCCTTGAGAAAATAATCTCCACCCTTATCATATTGCATGGTTTAAAAAGAGTATCGAAGTCACTATTGACAAGAGATCTTAATCAATTTCTCCAAAGGAAACATTTATAATGATGAAGTATGGTGTGATGTCATTCCAATGGACGCATGCCATGTTTTGTTGGGAAGATCATGAGAATATGATAGGAAGGTAATGTATGATGGAGAGAGGAATACATAATTTTTTTGGAAGGAAGGTTCTAAAGTGATTTTATTACCTCTCAAGGCTAAGGAAAAGATGAAAAATGTTGTCTACAAGGGAACCTATCAAATCTAGATGAAAGTAATAAGTTTTTGTTATTCACTAGTGATGCAAATATAAAGAAATACAAGTACTGGCTAAAGTAGTTGAATAACCTTTGGAGGATGTTAAAGTTTTTGAAAATAAATGCAAAAATGAGAATGAAGATGATGATGTTGCAATACTAGAGGAGAAAGAAGTTTTTTTTTTTTTTTTTTTTCTAATTTTCTTCACGATAAAATGCAGATAGGAGAAAATGTGGAAGGAAAGTTAGTGGTAGAAGATGTGAAGTGTGAGAAAGAAGTGGATTAGGAACAACGGGTTTCAAGTAGAACAAAGGAAATGATTGAACAAATTTTGGATAAGAAGACAATTTATACTTTGCAAGGTCAATACAAAAGATATCTGGTACAATGGGAAGGATTAGCACCAACTGATAACACAAATTATAGAATGAGAATTGTAGAAGCTAGATCTAGACAAGTGACATGAGTTCAAAGGAGAAACTTGCATGAGTTGTGTTCTTTTCATACAAAGGAGAATGTTGTGAAAAACAATTAGCAACTTTTTGAGTTTTTTGTGATTTCTTGGGATTTTAGTAATTTATCGAATAATCTACCGACCATAATTTCTAATCCTCCCGCAATCGTATGAACGAATCTAATGATCGACGTTAGGTTGGCTGTTGGAAGAACCTCACCCTACTTTATGGAGTTGGTTTAGATGTTCTCAAGTTCTATGTAGGTAAATTAGAAAGTTTTCAGATTTTAATAGTTCCTCGAGATGTTCTCAAGTTGCATTAAGTAGATTAGAAAGTTATGAGATTTTAGTAATTTCTTGAGATGTTCTCAAGTTGCATGTAATTAGTTTGGAATATTGATAATTAGAAAATAGTAAGTTTATATTCAGTTATATTTTTGAGGGAATTCAAGAGGATATAATGTTTCTTATTTTCTATTGTGGCATCTCGAAAACACATTCATTTATATGTTTCATGCTACACCATTACATTGGATGCACTCTTTTCTTAAAATAATTTACACCCTATGAGTTGGAGAAATTATTTTAAGGAGTGCTATTATAATGCACAATCATGTTTTTATCTAAAACCAAAAATCTTTGTACTCATTCTAACAATCTGATAGCATATGAACCACCTAGCATAGAACAATTTACTAGATAGTGGGTCTGCCATATATACTACCATTTTCATGATTGTCTTGTAACCCATCTTGTAGAAATTATGATGTATCAAAAATCATGGTATGATCTTTCATAAAACACAACTTGATAGGGCCATATTCATCAAATCATTTTATCACACATTATCAAAATCTTTTATGTCATGTCTTATCTATGTATTTTCTTGAATCTTATCTTTACATAATATTTTCCTAATATGTGTGTCTATAGCTAACATGTCTGTGATAAAATTTTATGGCATAACATGCTTCTAGTCATGTAAGATATTTTGATTATTTTGTAGATTACACATATCTATGTGTGTAGAAGATTCAACATCCTCTATAGTATCCCCAGTAATTTTCAAAGTTATGTTATTTTTACTTTAGCATGCATGTTCAACATGGTACATATGCCTA
This sequence comes from Thuja plicata, assembly GCA_018584345.1. Lineage (NCBI taxonomy): Eukaryota > Viridiplantae > Streptophyta > Pinopsida > Cupressales > Cupressaceae > Thuja > Thuja plicata. Next base: position 1,124,545 of record MU225926.1, read on the forward strand.
GTAAATTGAGTTAAAAATGTAGTGTTGGAAATTGCATAACCCCTTGCAATTAAACATTGCATGATACCTCTTGTTTAGCTTGATAAATGAAATATCTTAATTTTAATATGATGCTATCGAAATACATTTATAACAACAAAAGGACCTATATTTGGCTTGTTGAGTCCAATTTTCCTAGGTAGTAGTGTGACACAAATATTTTTTTATTATTAGAAGAAACAAAACAAAGATGTTGTCCCTTACAAAATCATAGCCCGAAGGCGCAAAAACAAAAGATATTTACAACAAGGTCAAGAGAAGACCATTGACAACATACTATTAACACAACTAATAACCCACATCAATTATGGGTACACAACTCACCCACAAAAATGGGAGGAGGGTGAGAGACTGTAGAGTGATTCTTCCTTCACTAACGAACAACTGTCCAGGCGGTACTTTCAGAAGGATCCCCAACACAAGATGGTGAGACCCTTAGAGAGAGAGAGAATAGTCACCATCAACATGACTAGAGTGTTGACAATGTTGAACCTTAACAGCTAGATGCTGGTGCATATTAGGAGCAACAATAGTAAGAGAATAGTTAACAACGTCAGAGGGGACCAAATCAATAAGAAGAGGTGGAGATAGATCCACTGGGACATAGGAGGTCAGAACAATAGGAGAATCACCCAAGGGGGAGACACCATTAGCTTGAAGAGTGTCTTGAGAAGAAGAGTTAGCAGCCAAGATAGTCAAATAATCATCATTTGCATCCTTCCCCCATGTGGCAGGACCTTTAAAATGCGAAAGAGAACAATCTATGGCCAGATGACTAGTAGATTGGGTCCATGACTTGTCGCCAACCATGAGAACTACATCGCTTATAAGGGACGTGGAGATGTCAAGGTTACCCGGAATGCGTGCAAAAGTAGATCGACTCACCTCAGTCGTAGCCTCATCCACCTTTAAAAATTGACTAATAGAGTTGCCTATGCTCTCAAAGCAAGAATTCTCCCAAAAATAAAAGGAAAGACTTGGGAGACGAACCCACATTGGACACATGTTGAGTGGTTCAGTAAGAGGGTTAAAAGAGATTATCTAGGGTTTGGTTGAGAGAGAGTGATTCCCCCACAACCATAATTTTCTCAATATTAAATCATGTTTTCTCTTAGAAGTAAAAAACAATAAAAAACTTTTGCATAAGGAAAGAGCTTGATGTTACCAGAGACTAATGATCTCCAAGACCCCGTGACCCAATGGTGCAGATCCATAAGGAAGGGCCATAAACTAGCAAAGCTACAAACTAACCCACAATGTTGGTAGAAATCCACAATTTTCACCACTTCAAGGCCACAAACCACCATAGGAGGGGGGTCTTAGCACAGGCAATGAGATGAAATTTCATCTTTGAAGGAGCATATTTAGCATCCTGAGCATAGCTCTTTCCACCAACAACAGAAAGAGGGGGAAGAGGAGCCCCAAACTTCACAACAATGAAGACCCCACCTCCACCAAAACGAAGAATCTCTGAGCCTACCATAGGTGAAACTGTCACAGGGCCACCATCTGCAGAGGGCACATTCGGGGTCCTTTCCAAAGCCCCCATCTGAGGAGCAACCAAAACTGGGAGGGTAGATGACCTAAGCGATTTCAAAATGGCCGTTGAGCAGGAATCGACTCCAACAGACTCAAAAGGCACAAATGAATCCATATCCACTTAACAATGTTACACATGAATGTTTGTATGATGCATTAGTGCCCTTAAAAAAAACATGATTTAAATGATCATTGGAACATTATGCTCTTGAAAATATGGTAATATTATGCTCCTATTTCTATTCACAACCTACAAATTCTTTCAGGGTATGCTATTTTGAAAAGAAAAGTTCTTTCCCAAGAAAGAAGGAAGAAATCACTCACACTTATATATTCATCCATTTACACACACATTTTCTTTCAAATTTGTAACTTTTTTAAGTTCTTGAAGCTTTTATCTTAATACAATATCCTATTTTATCTTACATTTCATTTTCTTCATGGTGACTATAAAGTGATATCTTATTGTAACTTTTAAATTCTTTGGGATGTTTGTGACAAATTCAAGGCAAAATTCTCTCAAATTGCATATCTCTTTCCGTGTGTGTAATTTATCAAAGCTGGTATTTTGATATATCATTGATATCAATGTATTACTATTAAGCTACTTCTTTTATCTAGCATTGCACATACTTTTATAAATCCTTTATCATTTCGATCTTTTTATCACAATCTAATTTGGTTGTTTGTGGAGGTACAAATACCAAAATGAGAGTTTGATCGAGGCAAGCCCCTAAACAACCACCCAAACTTTTTTGTCTTCTTTTATTGTGTACAGGTTATTTGGAGCTCTAACAATGATAGTATGATGATATCCATCTTTTATCTTATCTCTTAATTTTGTTTTAATTGTTTAAATATATGTTTGTCTTTTAATTAAAATATCTTACTTTCTCAATATATTCAAGAATCATGATAATTTATAATCTATGCAAAGATAAATTTTGCACTTCAACTTGCCATTCTGTATGTTCCATCCATATGAAATGACAAATTGTCATGCTCTAATTTGCACATCGTGTTGGTGTTTGAGGTAAATAGTTTCTTTAAGTCACAATGACATCTGTAAAACCTATACTTTCTATTTTTGATATTGTTAAATTGTAATTTTGTTTACAAAAGTAGATATTTATATTAATCTTTTACAATCAAGACTTTGTTCTTGAAATCATTTTAATTTCCAATTATAAAGTTATATAAAATTGATAGATAGTTGTTTGTTAAAAATCTGATTCAATTAAATGTATTTAGTGATTTTTTTACCAAAGATTTTTTTTTCTTTTGTAAGAGTCAATTTTCCTTCATGACAATGTGTTTGCAACATTTCTTAACTTCGTAGTTTCTTAATTAGATGGATTTAGAAGGGTTAGCAATAATCCTAAAATAAGGAATAAAGAAGATTTGGGTGATTTCTAGTTCATAAAGCATAAAAGTTCTCTCTTTTCAAGGTCCTTCATTTAAAGATTTATTACAATTGGAGATAAGAGAGAACCTATAGTTATGCCTCCACATTCCTCATATATTTCATCCGCAAAGTTGAAGATTTGAATGTTAGAGCATGCATATTAGTTGCTTTAGGCACACTTGCATATGTTTCTTTAATTAATTATGCACATGCTAGATAATATTCTCATGCATATTATTGTGTATAATTAAAGCACATGTTTACACATTCATGCTCTAGCTTAAGTTCACTTAGTGAGTCTAAATTTAGCTCAGTCTAATTTAGTTAGGCTCTAGTTTGCATATTGTGCATATCATGCACCTTTGGTTTACATATCTTAGCTTTATTTTTGCTATTTTCAGATTGAGTTAGCTTTTTTTTTTTAATTTTTTTTAACACTATTGCTTTCTATAAAAGCAAAAGATCTCTTCATTGTAATTTCTTGCAAATTGTAATCCTTTTGCTTTTGAGGAATATAACAATTATTTTATTGCTACTCTTGCTTGTAGAAGGTGTTTTCGTTTGCTTTTGATCCTAGGTGCTTGTGTTGCAAACTTCAACATGAGTTGAGACACAATTTGAATAATTTGATAATTTTTTTGTTAGTAATATGAGGAATTAATTCCATTGCTTGGTCATAATTTGTGAAGTGTGACATGATGTGAAATGTGGAACAATTCCTATCTCTCTGGACACTTTGTTCCTTTACAAATTCAAGAAAAGATGAGGAGTTCTTAACATAGGAGGACATGTTTCCTACAAATGGTATAGTTTTCTTGCAAGTGAGGAAGCTAATTGTTATGTTTGAAGGATAATAAACACTGTTTAATATAGTTAGTTATTAGTTTATTGGTGGTTGATTTTTTTGGTTTTCTAAATCTATGTATAGAGAAAATTATATCATAGAATGTAATGAAGGATGAACCAAATTGAAATAGTTTCATTCCTTCAATGTTGAGGAATCAATAGTATTAACATTTGGTCTTATTAGAGAACATTCCTTGTGTATATTAGTTAAATTATAGATCCTTAGAGTTATCTCAAATTTTGGTATTAGTCATTTCTTAATTATTTCAAAAAAACCCTTGAATTCCTTATTTACCTAACTTTATTAATACTATTTCTTGTAATCTTATGGTAGCTTCCAAAATTTAAATTATATTTCATTTTCATTGAAGAGTGTTAAATCGATCATGTTTCCCATATTACCTAATATATCTTATCCATAATGATATCAATTGGGGTTTTATTTTACTTTCCTTAATACAAGATTTTCATCCTTTGTAAAGCTTGCATTTAGGTATTTTATATGTTTAAGAAAAATCAGCACATTCTTGTATAAATTCTTATCTTTCAATTTCTTGTTATCTTTAAACAATCTAGTCAATGTTCATAAGAATATAATTAACTATAATTTATCATTATAAAATGGTAAAAATAGGTCTTCATTCAATAACTTTCATTAGCACATAAAAAATCTTCAACACAAATATTAAATTGTTGTAACATCTCTCAATACTAATTAAAAATATATCAAACTCCCTCTCATAAACTACTCAAAACTAATAAAATCAGACTTATTAATTATTAAAATATTATTATTAATACAATTATTTTAATATAACCATAAAAAATATCAAATGTCTTCTTAAATACAATTAATTTTCACTAGAAAACTACTTATAATAAGATAAGAAAAACACATTATCTAGGTCTAGAGAAGAAAAGATTAAAGAAAAAGTATTAAACTCTTTCCAACTATAAAAATATATTCCATACATACAAGGTTGAAAGATATGTTACATTATAATACCTTTACACCAAAGTCAAGAATATAACTCTAATTCAATTGTTTTATTCTTAAAAAAATAAATAAAAAATAAAAAATTTCTACATATCTATGTTTAAAATGAAGAAAACTATTTTTATAATATATTTGAAATTTATAAAATAAACAATTTAATTATATATATAAATTAAAATTTGAAAGATCACAATCTGAAAACCTCATTTCTATTAGACAAATCAAACACCACTGCTCCTTATTCACAATTCTTCTCGATTAGAAACTTGTACTATGAATTTTAACCAAAAATGTCTCTCTCTTGAAAACAAATCTCATTGAATGAATGAACAAATGAACTAATTTTAATGACGTCCACCAGCCCAACCTAGACCAACCATGAGACAAACTCTCATTGAATGAATGAAGGAATGAATCAATTATTCAATTAATTTTAATGACGTCCACCAGACCAAAGTAGACCAACCATGAAACAAACTCTCATCTCTATCCAATTAAGCTTGTAAATTTGTAGAATACTGAACTACAACTATGACACGGAAATAGATTGGACCATCTGTGCCAGTACAATTGGTTTCCAGCCCGCCTAAAAAATATCCTGTTTGGAGTTTTCCTGTTGGACACATCCTACAGGAAAGTTATGCCCAACAAAACGAGGACACCAGACGGCCTGACGTCAGAAGTGGAATGGTTCACAGCTACAGTATAATCTGATCAGACATATTCATTCTGCAAACTAAGAGGCCTTCCAGTGATCCTGCAAACTTTAAGGCCTTCCTTCCAGGGTTTGAGACAATCAGAAGCAACATGGTTTTAATGTAAGAATTCTTTCCTCAACTGAGATTTAATGATATGAATATTTTTTGTATCCTCAATTAAGGTTAAATGGGCTGCCCTTAATGTTGTAGCCCGTGACCCAATTTTCAATCATTGTGGTAAATTCTTTCCTCAACTGAGATTTAATGATATACATTTTTTTAAATCCTGAATTAAAGGTTAACTGGGTTGCCCTAGTGTTGTACCTTGTGACCCAATTTTCAGTCATTGTGGTATCGGTTTATCCAAAGACTGTAGTAGGGGACCCTCAATGGCTTTGGATTCATATATTTGACCCTCAAGAGCTTCTGATTTATTGTTTTTCTGGGCTATTCTGATCAAAGGCTGAATTTTTCTTTCCCTAGAGTGAAGGGTTCGGGCGACAGGCAATTGGTGATTTGGAGCAAATACAGATTGGAATCACCCCTGAAGATCACATACCCTTATTAGGCTTTGGAAGTTGCTCCTTGGTTGTGGATGGAATCGCCCTAGCCTCTCAAAAGGCTAGAATTGAGGCGTTACTTGTCTTTACAGGAATTTTTCAGCAATTCCCTCCCTCCCTCCCTAGTCATCCTTCAACTTCACATTTGTTAGCATAAGTGACCATTAAAATTTGCCTCAGGTCTAATCCGTACCTCCAGCGATTTAGGCTCATAGATTTGCGTGATTATAGCAGTTTTACAACTGCAATTTTCCATGTTTTCATTTAGTGGTAAGCTTAGGTTTATCTAATTCAGGTTGTCACGTGAGCATATCCAGCAACTGGAATTGAATTTGCAATTTTAACCTTACTTTATGTCTGGAACCTCAGAGACATTGGAGTATACTATTTTTATGTTCTTGTACAATTTTATTACAACTGCTCATACTTGCAAGTTGCTAGCATTAGCAATCTGTACTATTTTGATATTTATATTACTGTAAATTGGAGGCAGAGACATTATTGTGTTTTGCAAGTAAACCCTAACAAAAAGCATGATTGGCAATTTCAGAATTCTGGTGGGAATTTTCATTGGTTGACGAATGCCCTCTTATCGATTGAGCTTCCAATATCAGGGCAATATGTCCGTTTCTTATGCATTGAATCTCAACACATTGTAGATTGCATCTTTTGTAGT
>MU225926.1:1131815-1178082 GCA_018584345.1 Thuja plicata
GACTGCTGTAAATATTTTACTGCCACAGACTGCTACCAATCTGAAGACATTAATGAAGATGTCTTTTTTCAAGGCTCCTAAAATGGTCCCTTCATGTTTACTCAAAGATTTCATACTAGTAAGTTTGGTTATATCTCTCCGTTTTGCTTGCATTTGTTAAACTTATTGAGCATTTGAAGTTTGCTAATGATGTATTTTAGAATGTTCTCTTGGATGCAACTTTGATTCATATGCAAAGTTTCTGATTTGTCCTGTATTATAGAAAATGGTTATAGACAGAAGAGAGGAGAGGATTGAGTTGGTCAACCACTTAATTGCAGGCAAAAAGGCTTCTGATCTTCCTGTTATAGCTCAGGTAAAACATAAGATAGAACAATAAGTTCCTTTGCTAGATTTTTGTATTGTGAAATGTGTTAGCCAATAAATTAAACATAGACATTTCCTGAGATAAAATTGTTCTCATCTTCCTTTTCTTGAAGGTTATTCTTATCTTTGAAACCGGCCAATCTCCAAAACTTGTGGATTTTTGTATATAGTTTTTAGTAGTTATTGAAGAGTTTTAGATATCTCATCCCTTTGTCTCCATAGCAAACTATACACGTTTTGTATCCAAGCATTTCTTTTCTGAAAATGGTCAAATACATTGATAAATACTTAAAAAACTATTGGTACTAAATTGTAGCCAGCTTATGTTACAGCTTATCTTCAGTGGTCAACATATAGCCATGCCTGACAGAGACTTGCATGTTTTGCAGTCAATTATAAGATAGAGGGAATTTGATTCAAGCATTCTATAAACCACATAAACATTGTCAATATCCATACTCGGTTTTCTTGTTCTGCATTCTTGACTTGATGGTGCTAAGGAAAAGAGCAAAGTGTTGTGTTGCTTTATATTTCACTTTCATACAAAAATAAATTTGATCACTTACCCTGCAGGAAACATTATTGATTTGGGGTGAAGATGATCAGATATTCCCACTAGAGCTGGGATACAGATTAAAGAGGTTTGAACTCTAAACTTCTTTTGCATAGATGTATATTGTTAGTTATTTGTTTGATATTCTTCATTGATCACATTGACTGGGCTCAAATATGCCAGGCATCTGCAAGACAAGCCAGAACTAGTCGTGTTTAGCAGTGCCGGTCATGCAGTTCACCTGGAGAAAGCAAACAAATTCAACTCCCAGCTAAAGAAATTTCTCCTTCCTTCTTCACAGAATTAATATTGGTTCAAATAGTTCTAAACATATCAACTGATGCCAAGACATGCTCAACATTTCTTGGAATAATTATATATTTGGGAAGACTTATTCTTTCGTGATAATGAATCATTGGATGTGATTCAAACCGTTCAACAAAAATTCATAAACAGTTTTATCCAAAAGCTCTCAATCAGAACTCTCCGATGGCTGAACCAAACACCATAGTTACTCAGAAACTTGTATACTACACCTAGTGCTCATCCCCACTCTTGGACTGCCTCGCAATTGCATGTGATCTCTCCATATGCAAGAAGTTTTAGGGGAAGTTTCCTAGCATTATAATACATTTCTGGGAAGCCTCCCTGTTAAATTGGGAAATTTCCTATACAAGTTTCTTAAATGTTTTGAATATCAATTACAGGGATCTATTCATGTTGTGTTAATAACTGGTTGATTAGATTTCAATGCACTAAAGGGAGTGCAACCTTTTCCCTTCTTAGTATGAGTTCATCTAAACTTTTAGAAATTGCCATTTAAAGGTTTTTTCGTTTGGTGTTTATGACTATACCATACTTATTAGACCTGTTGTGTTGTGCCTTTTTTTTGTTAAAAAATTACAAGAGACCAAAACAAACTTAAATATTTATAAAAATAGTCATAATCCCATGCAAATATTTATTGACGATGCTTTTGCTCTCCAGAAATATTGATATTGGTTAACAGATGTGGTTATCCCAGTTCCCCACTTGGATGTGAATTAGATTCCATTGCCTTTTTACTGATTTGGCAGCCGAATGAATGCTCTATGCACAATAGAATGGTATCATCCAATGTTGCAACTAAGAACATTAAAAGTTGAGGAAGTGGATCACAAATTATGAGAGAACACTTTAAAGAGAATCTTCAAATACCATTTATTTGTTAAATTATATTAGAGAAGTAGAATGTAAAATAATGCTCCATAATCCCAATACTTGTTTGTTGATAAAAATGAGTGAACCGAATCGTTAAGGCATTGTCCTCACTCAATCATAGACAATCTCAAATTAATGAATGATTTTAATGACGTCCACAAGGCCCAACGGCCTAAGGGACCAAAGGAACTCACAACCTTAAACAATTTCCATAATCCTTTCCAACTCCGATCTTCTTTTATGAATCTTGACCAGCAAACCCGCAGTTTGGTTGACCTTATCCTCTTCAAATAGATTGTTCATGTTGTCCACTTTCAAGATGGTTTCATATTTAGCCTAAATATCTTCATATGCTACGCACTCCATGAGAAAGTGACATTCGGTTTCAATTGCGCCCGTCCTACAAAACATGCAAGTTCTTTCCTCCCAAGCCTCTTTGGGCCTCTTCCATTTGTTTGTCTCGTACCTGAGATGATGTGATCCCGTCCTCAAATGTGTCATTAACAGTCTTGCTTTCCCTTTAATAGCAGCCCTTAAGTATGTTTTCTCCCCATGTTCCCCAATTGGGTTGAACACTTGCATATAGTAAGCCTTTTTTCGACCAATGTTATTAGACCACATGACACTCTGAAACTTCTCTATGACAAACTTTTTTATGTCCACATTTGTATTAGGACAGTCATGATATTCCATTTATCCAACCACTTATTATTTTGCTTCATCCACGTTTTCTTTCTACTAATAAGATCCTCATCCTTCACAATTTTCGGCCATCGTTGGTCTTGCATGTTTTCAACCTTCTTTAAGTAGCTAAGTAACCGAGTTATCGCAGAAACTTCCAACAGAAAAGTCCTAGCTTCTACTAAAAGGATATCATAAGGTACAAAGGTCTTAACTTTGAGATTGCTTGTAATTAGGTGCTTCTGAATTCGTTCTAGCTGCATCCAACCATGGTTTGATAGGCTACCACCCCAAACCTCACAACCATAAAGAACCACCAACGTGACCAACAAACCGAAAAGAGTCTTCCTGGTTTTCCAGTCCCAAAGTTCAACTGTTCTACATTTGGTTTTGGAGTTTATACAAGCTTTCCAACCCCCTATAACCTTTTCGCTCTTATTAACTAGCGAAACTCTGTTCTGGAGTAAATACAAGGCTTTCTAGCCGTTCTTAAGAAACTCCCTCTTGAGCGGCTTATAGGCTAGTTTTTTGGCTGCTACCAGATTTGGACTCTTTCTTGGCTAGCAACAAGCCATTGGGAAAATCTATGATCTATTCCTCCATTGTATCCACTTCCAAGTATATTAGTGCATATGTTGTCTCTACTAGATATAGTGACAAGGTGGAGTGATTGCCCTTGAACCAAGCTTTTAGTTGGGTACTCTTTATTTGTTGAAATAGTGTTCATAGTGGGTATAAACATTAGCAGATCGATAGAATATATATTCTTGCTCATAACTTAATTTGTCATAGGGCATTAAGATGAATCAACTAACATCTTCATTCCAACATACATATGCAAAAGTTTTGTAGGGAGTTGAGCTGGTTATTTCTCCTAAAAGATGCATTTGTTCGGGAACTGCTACCATCCTAGTTAAGGATATCATAAGAGGCTGTTAGACCTTGTGATGAATCCCAAGGGGATATGTTCCAACAATCTCCCCCTCAATATTACGTGAGGGGATTCAAGCCTTTCACCCCGCTCTAATACCACTTGCAGGGACTTGAGTTGGCCGTTTCTCCCTAAAGATGCATTTGTTTAGGAAATCACTACCATTGCAATTAAGGAACTCACAAGAGTCTGTTAGACCATGTCATGAATCCCAAGGGGATATGCTGAATAGGTTCCAACAAATTTTGTATATCATTCAAGGTAAGAAATAAACCTCTTTAACTATTTTAGTTCTATAGATCCTCTATATTAGTTTGTATGACTTCATTTTCTATTTATTCTCATGTTGATATCACAGAAGATAAACATATGTGTACATCCGATAGTTGCTATGATTCTAAGAAATGAAGATAAATAAAAATGTAATATAAGAATATTCATTGAGCAAGAAATGGAGGATGACACTAAAGGTTGTACAAAGAAGGTGCTATGAGCCATCATAAACGAATTAAGAATGATCAAAGAGATGAAAATTCTTAGCCCCATGATGTTTTTATCCCAAGTAGGTCCGTAAAATGTTTGATGACAACTTTTAATGCATAATCATTATTTCCCCTTAACAATTTATGGATAGTCTAGTTAATAAGTTTGAAGATATAAAGTAGTCATTAGTTGGTCATGTAATACTTGAGTCAATTGCCAGAAAGAGGGGTGAAACTATTTTATTTGGGAATGATTTCATCTTATTAATACTACTGTTCATGATATGGATTCTAACTTCATCTTAAGAGAAGTTGATTCACATGAGGTTTTAGATGAGATGAATATAGCCAAAAATTTGCCCCCCTCTTATATAGATGCTTATGATACATTTGAAGGTATGATATAAATAAATTTGATGCAGTAGATGAAGGTACGATTGATGATGGGCAAGAACGTCTTCAAGAAGCTTCAAAGGTGTATGATGAGAAGTGGTTGTTTTGAATTCACATGTGTCCCATATATTTGCTTCCATTATTTTGCATAAGTGCTTATTTTTATCAACCTACCAATGGGTTCAAGTAATCACTTGAAGAAATTTGAGGTAGGAGTCACCCACTGTGTATATAATTTATTTAGGAGTTATAATTTAGTTCCACTTTTTGTGTTTCTTCTATAATGCACCAAGTCATACAACTAGAAAATAACTAAGCAATTTTTTTTGAAAGAACGCAAGAATGACATCAATGTTCACAATAGGACATTGAAATATTGCACTACATGCCAATACACACTCAAATGTTATATCAAGCACAATGACACACATACCAAAAATTACCTCATTATTGCTCCAAGTAATGCATCCTAAGTAAAAGATTTGTCAATCATAAACAAACTACAATGATGAACCTACAAGAGAGTGACAACACCTCAATGATAGTTAGGTACTAACACACAATCACACACTCTCATGAACACATCATAAGATTACAATGAGGGAATTATTTGCCTCAAATCCAAATCTCTATATATTGATGATGCCATTCAAAACACCAAGGGAAACCTAAGAAAGAGGTCGGGTCGCTAGGAGATACCATATCTTTACTAGTCAAAACAACCATTGATTTTGTGGACACGAGGGACACTTACCAAATAAAAAGTGGTTAAAATAACAACCAAGGACATTGGAATACATTTGAATTTTGTTTGTAAGAGGTTACAACACTAGGAGGTACAAGCTCTCCAACAATTGAAACAACAATGAGTCATTTCCCAGAAAAGGCATGCTTCCAAATACAAATATGACAACTTCGTAATGATGGTACTTGTCAAAGAAGTGAAACTACACAAATACTCACAAGGCCAAGGCAAACAACTTTCATATACAATTTTTTTGTAACAAGTGTCTATAAATACTTGTTGGTTGAGGAAATGCACAACTACAATGTGTTGAAAGGATATTAGTGCATCCAGAGGACACTAGCACATAGAAATGATATTGCAACTAGTACTCAAGTGCTAGAGTATTAAAAAAATGTTGGAGTTTGGAAGCTGCACTAAAGCCCAAAAATTGTGTTATACTCCTGGAAAAGAACAATAATCTTGGCTATGGATGGAATTTTTTCATAATGAAGTGCAAGAAAGAGAAGAAACAACATCAAAACATATAAAATATAGTATTTGCAACTAAAAATGATGAAGGGCACTCCCCCTTACATACCCAAACAGACAACAACATAAGAGAAATAAACAAAAAATGCAAGAAAGAAACATTTGCTATATATTATCACAATGCAATTGTTGTCACAAGGGATTGCACCCGAAATTCTTAAGTATGATACTCAACAATACCATGAAACATGGAATGGTCTTCAGGCCGGTGGGTATGCCTACGGTGAGATCAATCTCTGGAGAAGGTTGACTTCCTTTCGATATTCACCTAAAACTAACTTTTTAACATGAAAAGGGGAAGAAGGATATGCTCGAATTAAAATCTATCACTAACAGGTGATGCACCAAATAAGAATTGAGATCTGCAACCTGCTAACTCACAAAACTTTCAATCGAATAACCCTAAAAGTGTCACAATTCAACTAAACATGTGATGCATAAGTATTTCCTATAAAGGGTTGAACATAATGCTTGCATGGAGGAAAACCCAACTAGTTTTCTCAACTACAAACTATCAAAATCAACTACACAAGTTTGGACATGTATCAACCATGTATCTCCTAATAAAATTCTAATTGAAGGAGACAAATTAAAGGACATAAATAACAAGAATTCATCAAATCAATCAAGCAAACATAATGAAAGAAATATTGAGAAGGGAAGCTACTGCTATTTTATTGAAAATCAAGAAGCCCAGCTATTACAAAACCCAGAAAAATGAGCTACAAAAGCCTCCTCTTCTTGTTGTGTGCAAGAAGCCAAGAAGGTAAGAACTAACTCTGAAAAGAGATACCATTGCCTTATAGAAGGTCTTTCATCAACTCCAAAGAGAACCCTAATAGAACACAACTCTAACTCAACTAGAGATCAAGTCAAAACATTGATCTCTCCATCAAGAATGCAAAAATAACATATGGGTCGTATAGAAAAGAAAATTCTACAAAAGAGATACTGGAACTACAAGATACAGGTAGTTAATTGCCTCAAATCTCTCTCCAACTGATATGCAATCCATAAATAGCTCCAAATCATCGTGCAACTGCTAACGAACTTCATAAAGACTCCATAATGCATGCACATCTCCCCCTTACCCATTGGCCCATAAATCAAGACATGCATTTATTCCAGTTTTTTTGGATTAAACATAATATCCATTAAGTGTTTTATTTATGAACACTTAAAAAATATTTTACAACCTAAGGTCCATGCAAAAAATAACTCATTCCTGGTCCGCATGTGGTCTCTCATCTGATCTCCAGTTACATTTCAAGTTATATCTAGTTGACCCACAACTAATACCTTCTATTGCATCATAAGTAATATGTTACTAAGGTGATTTATAATAACACCAACCTCAACAAATATCTTACAATAAAATCATGCAATCAAATAATTACCAAGGCCCATACACTTTGGAATTTCCATGCCAATATAGTTAAGTGATCTATATATAAAATCAGCTTAAGTAAGTACAATAAGCTCCATGTAACTTTTATTATACTACCTTCCATATATGTATCCCCTTTTGATGATTAATATTCTATTTGATTTAGAAATAAATAAAACAATAAATACATTTACTAAAATGTGTATTACTTTCACTTTAATATATGCTTTTATTATTTAATTTATTTTAATATATAAATTAATAACGAAATGACCTTAAAGTGTCATTTTGTCAAAATTTATGTATCAACAAAATATATCAAAATAAAATTAAACATCAAAAGGCAAAGGACCTTTTCCTAGCAACAGTATTAGGGTAAAAACCCTAAATCAAACACTCTTTTCATTTTACTATGGTCACTCTTGCTCTGCCAACTTGGAGCTGCACCACTATGACTCTGATGGTTCTAGGGTTCACTGGTTTTCTTTGGTAGAGATCTCTGTCAAATCTGATTATCTTCATGAATTATACTTGCAGACCGTGCACAACTATAGGGAAGTTTGATGCCCAATTCGTGCATTCTTTCTTGAGGGTCTCCAATCTCTGCTTTATAACATGATCTATGCCTTCAAATTTTGAGTTGGTTGGAAGAAATGACAACATATTTTATATTTATTTGAGGGCCTCCTTAGATAGGTCACGACCTTATAGCTTGAAACTTTGAAGCTCTGATTCTTCGACATTTTTGTGCACCTCTTCCATGAAATAATGAGGTTTCTTATCATTTTTTCCTCCGCGCTTTTACAAACCACGAGTTATTTCTGTTCATATTCTAATTTTTCAAATTGTAGGGTTTAAAAACTGTACAATTTGAGGGCTTTTTTCCTGTTCATTTGTTTGTTTCCACCATGATATTATGGAAAAGGAAGTCTAATAAAGGAGTAATTGACATGATTGAAATAGCAGTGGATACTCTTTCTAAAACTGAAACATACCTTGGAAGTTCAGAAAACAAACCAATCTCTGTTTATGAACAATGAAATGAGATCTTGTGGAGCACGAAAAAGATAAAAAATGAATGCATCCTTAGAATATATGGAAAACCCTCTTCTAAATCACTGGATATGATTAGCACGGTACCATTGTTTTTCCACATTGAATGTCATTATTTTAGCATTATCATTGTATCTTGATCCATTCCTGGTTGTTATTGCTTGTTTTGACTTAGTTTAACTCTCCAACCTTGTGAGATTGTCTCTGATTGGTATCTTGAAACAATAGATCAAAATTGACATGTATATGTATTTCTCATTGCTCTGTAAATGTCCTCTATTGCACCATATCTGTGAATGAGCATATGTTCTCAGCAACTTAAAAGTTGCAGGAAGTCTATCCTGTGGCTCATTGGTTTGGGCTTAGGCACTGATATCCTTTTAAATATTTTCAGAAATATATCTAGAAACCTTTTCAGCTGCAACCTGTATATACCATTACATAACTTTCCTCTCACATTCAAAACTAGTAATGAAAAATGGAGCACCTTTGTTCACTGCTTTGTGTCTTTCGTATCATTTCCATTATTTGAGCTTTTGAGCTCTGTGATTCTAGAGGGTTTCAATACAAAAATAACATAATTTACTTACTTGAAACCCTTGCTTTGACTGTTACGGTCTCTTGACTAAGTGATGCTTTGACCCTTGATATTATGCCATCTTCTATTGAGTTGGTTCATAGCATTTGTATTGATAAATGCCACTGTGATAGCTTTAATGACCATTCTTTAATCCTAAGGCAACTCCTCTGGATTATTTGATAACATTGCTATGGCGCTTCTGTGATTTAATAGCACTATACCTTTCCTTATCAAAATCACTGTTTATTGTTTAGATCTTTGGATTTGCATAGTATTGTACTTTCTAAATCATTGAAACTCTTTTATGAATTAGTAAATACCATGTTTCATACCACTGTCGTGAGCTCTTAGTAGCATCCATTAAGCTTTTTACATGTTCTATCAATGACATGGACATTGCAGTTGTTATGTATGTCAAAACAATCATATTTACTGCCCTTTGATGTTGTACGACTTACTTTATTGAATCATAAAATCTATTATTGCATGTTGTCCTGATTATTGTGACACTTTGATGTTCACTGTTTTATAGATTGTGTTATTCACCTCCTTTACATTTGATCATGACGATGTTCCTTTGAATATCATTGGTCTTCTAGAAAATATCTTTGTTATGTTGCTCTTAGTATCACATGCAACTCATCCTTTATAAGCTCTTCATGACTACATACAATATCTTTGAATTTGAGGCATTGCTTCGACAAGTTAGTAATGATATTACCAAATACATTTTATAAAAAAGACTTGGGTGCTCATTATGTGAACTTACTTGGGCACTAATCTGCCTTTGATTTTACATCCATTATAATTACACTGTACCTGTACCATGATTATACCATTGTTCTTAATGCTGCCTCAATGTTCATGATATATTAGTGGCTGATCATCTCCTATCATCAATTGATTTACTCTATAACAACGGGTACAATTATGACATATATGTTCATTGTGTTACTCATTGCTCACTCATTGTCATTGATTGTGTTTTGTTCCACTTTTATGAATCTTGTATCTCACTGCTAAAGTCCATTGCTCATGTCTTGATGCTTTTGATTGTTATGAATTCTCCTCCTATAGTTGATCTTTGTCTCTCATACTAATTTCTCTTAACATTGAGTATCACTGGTTCATCAATGTTTACTGTTGGAAACTATGATTATCCTAGCTCTTTTGTTAGTCCTGTAGCAACTGATGAATCACCCCTTGGTTTGATTCTACTATTTATAATTATTTGTTGTTTTCTTCTTTGTCTCCCTTCTTGTGATGAATATTTCTTTTAAGGTAGATTTTGATCACTAACATTGCATGATACAATGAGTATGGAATTTCATCCAATTGTTCATGGTTCTCTTATCATTATATATACCGCATATCATTGTTTCATACTAGTGTCATTTTGACAAATATCTCTATTGATCAATGTCCTAATTGACATGTACTTGTAAGGAAAATTTGTATTTTATCCTAGCATGAGTTCCTCACTGTTATATGATGTCATTATGTATTTGTTATTTAACATGTTGGGCTCTACCCTCGTTGGAGCCTATTTCATCCTACATATTGTTAAATGATGAATATGTACCTATTCCTGCACATGAAACAAACTCATTAAATAAAATCATGAATTTAATTTACTCTCTTTCTCCACTTTCTATATTCGTAGCTGATTAGATGCATTATGAGAGTGAAACATGTATACATTGATGATGTATGAGTAAAGTTATGTGACCTTAAGCTCTAACACAACATGTTCTCTCTCCTTGTAGGTTTTTTAGATGCCCATGTAAGTGGATATGAGGATGAAGGCCTTTCATCATTCTATGTCACAACCGAGACTCATCATTCCAGGCAATGATAGGTCCCAATGCGTCACCTCTATGAGCATCACCTAGATGCAATGAGTGCTAAGTGTCCCATTCAATATCATGAGAGATGGGTTCTTGTGAACCACTACTCATGAAACACGAGTCAATGAGTTTGACTAAAAAAACTACATAGTTGAATCCTGATAGCAATATCACAATATCACACTTTTCCCAAGTAGTGGGATTCCTTAGTTGTTTCATGGTTAATATTTGATCAATATATTGGGAGGCAATGAAAAGGATCTTCAAGTATTTGTAGGTCCCTTTGAATACTCCATTTATAATCATAATAGTTATACAGGAGATTGATACTCAATGCTTATTTTTGGATTCAAATTAGGATTGAGATAACATGAGATCCACTAATGGATATATTTGGTGATGCCACCAATTTCACTTTGTCCACTACAAAAGCAAAGCACATGAAATATACTCATGTTTGTAAGGAACCTGAGTAATTGTGTTGAAATGTGGGGATATGTCTACGGGTTATTATACTTCTATGTAATAGTCAAAGTGACATGTTTGAAAAATGTCAAACATTTTATGCGAGGAAAAAGCATATTGATGTTCAATACAATTTTATTCTTGGCATGGTAGAGGATGAGAGGTTGATCCTGGGAAAATTTGACACTTTGCAGAATGTTATAGATGCTTTGACAGAGTTAGTGAGCATAGAGAAGTTCCTAGTTAATGATTTTATGGGTTTCAAAGTTCCTAGTTATTGATCAATGGTGTTGATACTCCCTTTGATCGTACATGATGTTTAATAAGTACATGATAATGTTACAAAATGTGTCTCAACCTTGCTCCTAATGTTATGGATATAAAAAAAAAAACTTTTCGACTTTGAAACATAAAAATTGAATTTCAAAGCTATACAATTGGTTTTAGGACAAAATAAAGATTTTGGGTTGTTTGGCACCACTTCCAATGATGCCTACTTTATAGATATTTTTTTGTCTAAATACAATTTAAAGGGGGAAAAGACCTTAATGACCTTTCATATCAAAATTCACGGTCTTCAAAAATTGGACCTCCTATGTTGGAAATGTAAAACCATCTAAAACACAAAAAAGAGCTGTAATAAGGAGTTACACTTGTTGGGCAGCTTATGATGAGTGTTATGACATGTCATAACCTAATCTTTG
Organism: Thuja plicata; assembly: GCA_018584345.1. Classification (NCBI taxonomy): domain Eukaryota; kingdom Viridiplantae; phylum Streptophyta; class Pinopsida; order Cupressales; family Cupressaceae; genus Thuja; species Thuja plicata. The sequence goes on from MU225926.1 coordinate 1,143,734, forward strand.
AATGGAGAAAATAGAGCCAAAATGGAATGCTCAAGTTGGTGAATAGATTATACAAAGCGAAGGAATAGATTATGAGAAGTAGAAGGGAAATTAAATTACGTAGACTACCATTTTTTTTGTGTTCTTGTTCAAAGAAATATTTTTAAGATTGATGTGTAAGGTTCTTCCTCTTCTTGTTCACCTTCTAATACTTTATACTTAGATAAGATTCTCCATTTTTAATTCAAATTGTGGTCTGTGTGTGTGTGTGTGTGTGTGTTTTAGGGTTCAAAACATATATGATTTTATACCTTCACTATACACAATAAATACTTTCTCTACTTTATGATCTAACTTAGTTCTATTTTCCTTTAGAATACAAATTGGACCATTACAACAAAAACTTTTGAGATGTGGAAGAGATGGTTTATTTCCATTCTATGCTACTAAAGATTCTCTAAACAAGTGTTGATATGGGCGATTGATCAAAATCATTAACAAGGGTCGATGTAGGTGATCAATTATTAAACATTTGTTACTTGATTAGAATTGATTATAAGGGCTGATGTAGGTGATCGATCATTAACTCTCTAAATTAACTTTACTCAAAATAATTTTTCTAAACTAGTGCCACTGAACATAATCCTTGATTCTTCTATCATTATGTAATGTTGTATTTTTTTCTTTGCTATCCCATGTTGTTCAATATGAAGTCAATTAAATGCATTGAAAAAACCTCTCCACCACTATTTATCCTCAACAAAATTTTCTTATATTATTTGGTTATAATAATTTGATTTTATTATAAATTCTCATATTTCCATTTGAAAAAAGTTAAAACATAAAATAGAGACTTTCCTTGAGATGAAACTAAGATAAAACTGGACACATCACTATGCATTAACTACAAAATCATATCTACTCTTGTATCACTTGTGGTGAACTTAACCTAGTTTTGTTTAATATTCCATAGTTTTAAAAATAAATGTCAAGAGCAATCAAAAATTTATTCAAGCATACATTTGATGTAAAAATGTTAAAGACCTTTCTCTCCAATATTTTCCATTCTCACATACCAAATCACTGTCTTCTCTACTAACAAGCAATGTGTTTTATTTAATGCATTGCTAACCTTATGACTAAGAGAGCTATCACATTCATTACTTGCAATGCCAATCTCAAAGCTTAGTTTCAATGTAGATTTCTCTTGCTAAAACCATCGATTTGTGAACCATCTTGCAACTATAATTGGTAAATGTTTTTCAACGCCCAAAGTCACTCATTTAATATACACATTATTATGAAAATTACAATGCAAAATTATGTGGAGAAAAGAATAAACACAGAGATTTACAAAAATTATACCAAGAAAAAACCATTGGCAAAGATCTTTTGTATGATATCTCTCAAGAATTTTTGCAATTACAACAATCAGATTGAGTAGATTCTCACAATCTATAAGTTAATAGTGTGTGCTTATGGATTCGATTGTGTGAGTTTTTTAGCATCAACGTTTCAGATCACACTTCGTCATTCATCATTAAGATGATGGAGAGCAAGGAAAAAATGGATCAAGTTGCAGACAAAGCCAAATAAAAAGGAGAGAGGTTGACTTCAATCTTCAAAAGTTTTTGAAAAATATGACTTCGAAGAGCATATGACATTCGAGTTGCAAGGTCCTAATTGAAAGTAACTTTCCAAAAATAACAATAAAATTGACTTTGTATTCTAACACATCACATATCTAAGCAAACCTAGAATATGTAGAACCTATGGAGAGTTTTATCTCTTCCATCTTTAATCATCAACTCAACATTTTCATGACCTATGATCATAGAGATGTATCCATGAAGATTTTACCTCTATCATATCTTTCATATTTACAAAACCATTCATTGTGGTGATTCATATGGAGGAAGCACATAAGTTGATCAACGACGCGCTATTGTGTTAGTGTTTTCTTGTATTGATTGATATATGTCCTCGCCTTTTTAGTAAAGTTATTTGCTTTTGTGAAAGGACAATCACCAACTAATTTTTTTCCTCCTTTTTAAATTTGCATAATTCCTAAAATACCCTCTTATTGTAATTTTAAAATTTCTTCATAGATTGTACTAAATATTCATAGTTACATAGTCACCCCTAGTTTTGATTGTCCATGACCTATCTTTTCTTAATTATCTTGGTAACACCCTCTCATATGTGAGGCATCCTTTGTTAGAATAATTCATGTATTTATTTGGGATGTGATTGTATCCTTATACTTCAATTTAAATGTTGCACTACTAATGGTTGTAACAAAATTATCCCATAAATTTGGCACACAAATTACGAAGTTAATATTTTTGTATTCATCAATTTTAACATAAAATTAGGTTAATTATTTTATCATGGAGTCACCATTAAAGATCCTAAGTACATAGTATCTCTTTCATAGGAAAACAATTATAATAAGAACTACTTTTGATGCAAAGATAGCAACTTAGCCCATAGTTCCTTTGCAAAATTCAACATTACGAAATATGTAAGGTCAATTGAACTCTTCACCTTCATATCAATTTTCATCTAGTCTTGCTATATTCAACGACTTCTTTCTTGACACAACAATCCATTGATCTCTATCCACAAGATGATCTTCCAAAGTTTCATATCTCATTGTTTTGGGCATTAATTTATCCATCTCCGTCCATGAGACGCTTGCCATTTTCATTCAACAAGATATTCATCTACACAAAGATCCCAATTAAGGAAATGTTTCACAAAACCAAGACGTTCTTGCTCCCTAAAAAATGAGTTGAACCAAAAAAACATGAAAAGAAAATATCAATAAACCTATATAGGATAAAAAAATGTTAATCAATGTTAAATAGAATACAAAAAAATTAATGGCAGGCTCATAATATGAAGAGAAATTACTTTAGAATACTCTTGAAAGAAAAGAAAAAAAAACAATACCCATTTATTTGATTAATTCAAACATTTACAAAACACTATAATATTTCACAACTTTGCTTAACCTTAATCCATATCCAAGTGTTTATTAAGACATGTTTGAATTAATCAAATACAATGACAATACAACCAAGTTCTGAATATATCCAACATGACCAAAATCTTGTTCGAAAATTGCTTTTTTGGAAGATAAAATGACAAATTAGCTCAAAAACTAGCTTTTATCCAGTTATTTTTTTAGTGGCAAATGTTCGTTAATTGGCTAATAGTTGAATTTGGGGATTCAAAATTTGGCTAATATTACAGATTGTAAAATGACTTGAATCACCACATTTTATAAAAAAATATTTTAGTCTAGACTCAAAAATTTGCCACAATATTCAATACCCATCTTATAATTGATAAAAGAAAATGAAATTAATTTGCCAAATATATCATATAATCATTGGTTACTTTAAGATCATATCACCAATTTTTAATCACAGCTATCGATTTTATTTATATTCTAATGGTTGAGGTTTAATTCCATGGATTAAAATGTACACACGGAGCTCCAATTCCCATGGATCATGAAATTATATTTGGGCTGTTAGAGATTTATAATCTAATGACGGTGTTGAATTCCATGTGCCAAAATGTACCAGAGAACTTCAATGCCTATGAGGCCTGATATAGAACCCGAATTTTAAAAAATCTAGGGTGATAAAAAACAAAACATTCAAACACTACACCTTAAGACTTAAACTAGTGAATCACTGCACCTCAACCCATTAATTTTCCATAAGATTTTTTTTTTAAAGGAAAGCTTTGACATGGTAATTATTGTAGTTGCCTAATTTTCATCAAGATGTCATCATAGAAAGGAAAAATTTAAATTAAGGCTAAGATATCATCAATCATGGTTAGCTATGTCTAAAGGGAAATTGTTGTCAGCATGTTTAATTATGAAATGGGGGCTAGGTTTCTGAGGCAACCCTTAGAATCTAAAATTTTGTGGACAATTATTAGGAAAAGGACATGTTATGGATCCAGATCTCGCAAGCCTAACACTTTTTATACTAACATGTTCTAGGAATTTTCACCCAGGGGCAATTCCACACAGTTTAACATAATGGAATTTTATTGGTCCATCATAGGTATCATCATCACTCGGATGGGGAATCTAACAAGAACACAAAGTGGACTTATGCAGTGACTCATGGTTTGAAAAGAAATACTCTCATTCAAGAAGATGAATTAACGTTTCAAAAAACAAAGGTTTTGACATTTTTGGAGTGATTAGCTCATACCAATCTGGTCAAGTTTCCAAGCTAAAGTTTGAGCTAGTCAATTTTATTGCGGTCTATCTGTACAGAGACTTTGGAGGTAGCTCATTGTCATGACACTAGATTTCAGTATGCTAAGGCGTGGATTGGGAAGGGTCTTCCTAAAGATAGTGTTGTTCCTTGTAATTTTAGGCAACACGCCTCTAAAACCTTCAAGACAAATTACATCATTTTGATTCCAAAAACTTCAAATTCACATGAAAAGATTTTATAGTGGGCGATTGAAGTCATGATCTAAAAATGCTTTTGAAAATGCACGAGGCCTAAAATCTACAGTCCTTGAGAAAGCTTGACAACCATGCAATTGATCTCATCCAAATGCGCACGAAAACTAGGGAAAAAGGGATTTCCTTTCAAAAAACAGTGAGTTTAATTGAAATCCCATTGGTTATGAAACTATCACAGTATCAAAATCCCCTCTTTATCTTATTTGACCAAAGTTCTAGAATCAAGAGCCAATAGTTGTCAGCTCAGAAGCTTAACCATGCTCTTGGCCTTCCTCAATTCCAGGCACTCACACCAACTCTTTCTGACCCCAAAATACTTTCCTCTTTCGATCAAAAGGTTGATTGGAAGATGAGTTTGAAAGTGAGGAATTCAGGAAATAAATGTTTGGCTATTTGATAAGTAAGCTCCCCGGCATATCAAAATTAAAGCTCGTCTCAAGCAAAGGTCTAATCAGTACGGTTGAAATATAATATTCTCCAATGGAGTTTCAATGCTTTCCATCTAAATTCACATAAATATTTGTCATTTTGTCTCTGTATATTGCATTTGAAACTCAATACAAAATGTGTTCAGAAAAATAAGTTCATCATCGCTCTCTACAAAATGTGTTAAAAAGATTTGTTATTTTAGCTCCCTCCTGATTATATAAAAAAAATTGCATAAAAAACTGTGCTCCACACTCTGTACAGGTTCTTCTTGAAAGTTTCACTTCCATTATATTGCATTCCTGCAAGCTATAGTTTTAGACTACCATATTTTAAAATGTTTTATGCAGAAAAGAACCAAGTTACAGGGAAAAAAGTAAAAAACAAATACAATCAACAAAGCTCTGAAAATACTCTACAGAGTTATTTCATAATTATGGATAACTTTGTTGCACCTTTACATGAGATTGTTGAGGGTAATCACCAGCTTTGGCTTGGCAAATGTTGCATTGACATCATTTAGATTTTAGGAGCTCGACCATTTGCTGACTAGAATCTTCTCAATGGACATACAGTGATCAAATTGGACAAAGATCTAATCAGACCATACAAGTCACCAAGGATGTCACTTGTAGAGTCTTATTAGAATACATTAGGAAGATGGAAAAGATTTATGCCAAACAATTCAATGGCTTAAGCAAGAAAGATTGCCTTTTGTTAGTGCAATGTAATCATGGAAGACTCTTGTTTGGAAGGCAAGCTCGCAAGGTCCCTTAATAGATTCTATAAGGTTTAGGGTTTAGACTAGATAGTTAAGGGGCCTTTGACCCACACGGAATCTTCAATGTGAGATAGCTCCATATAATCATCAGACAATTAAGCACATAAGTAGACCAGAACAGGGAACATTAGTCAAACTTAAAACTTGAGCAGAGATTTGGTTGATGCTACAAGCATTAGTGCCCAAAGCTATTAATTGGAGGAGCTTCTACAAAAAGGCTTCCAAAGCAAATGCAAGGGATAACGTTTCTCAAGGGTGTAACCAATACTTTATAACAGAAAGAAAGGCACTAGAGAATGAAATGTTGATATAGCATGAGATAGGACCTTGGAAAAAAATAAGGTTGATGTGGATTTAGGAAACTTTTAGAGAAAGAACTTTTGAAAGGTGGAACAAAGATTTCTAGAAAGATTCCTCAGGAAGCTCATCTGATGAAGAAGCTATAGGGGACGTAAACCCCAATGGACCCAGGTCTTGTTCGAACATATACAGTATAGCCACTCTGATGCCAAACAAAAGGATACATGTGGCAGTATCCAACAAGGAATATAGAAGCTACCAAATATCCCTCAGGCCTTAAATCACTCAATTAGTTAACCTTAAATTTATTAGCAAGCAGAAGCAGGTCTGTCAATTGTTACTTCAAGCTCGATCACGTCAGTTACACAAGTAGTCCAGGGTCCAGCAGTTCACAGCTGAAGAGAATAAAAACATTGAGAATGAGGCAAAGGGATCTTGATGCGGGAGCATCTTGGGTAGACAGAACAATCCTGCATCAATGGCGAACATGTTAGAGTTGGAACAGGTCTTGAATGGCATCGATGGGATCTGCAGCTCGAAGGGATACCACTCTGTGTTGCAGCGATGTGATATTATCCAGGTAGTTGGGACAACGGGGAGATTTGATTTCCAAATCACAACAACTATGATGCCTCTCATCGATAAATGGTAGAGTATGGCTCAGCACTGTGGGCCCAAGAAGGCATGGGTGAATGTTTTGACAAGTCGGCGACCTGTGATGCTCCGTAGAGACCTTTCTTGCTCGAGCAGTGGATGTACAAATAGCTGGTTAGCTGGGTGCAGGGGAAAAGGCAATAAGGCGACCGGTGAGGTCGTTGAAGGAAGCATCGAGAAAGAATTAGGGCACGGAACTGAAGAGAGGGCAGAACAGGGGAAAAAGGGCAGAACAAGAGAGAAAGACACAGGGGACGTCTGAAAGGAGACATGTCATGCTTTGTAATCCAGCAAAGATTTTGAATAACTTAGCGTAGTCATTTTTGGGACAGCATCGGCAAATCTCAAACTGTGAATGTATCAGCCGATAGAAGAAATGAAACTCTGGTTTCTGATTTCCTTGTTTGCTGTAAAGGGCTCTGTGCAGGTGTGGCGCCTCTTATTGGTTTTGATCTTTGATTTCTCATTAGATCTGATCTCAAAAAATATTTATTTCACTTTTTTTAAGCCACCTACTCCACCTCTACATGATCCCAAGTCCAACCATTGGCTCTCTCATTGCTTGGATTGGTTCTTCCTCAGATTTCCATATATGATGTAACGAAGTTTATTTCTCATCCAGAGGACATGAACCTGGATTTTCAGCTTCATTTTGATGAGATACTTTCGATGATTGCCCACACTAAAATGCACAACTTCAATCTGTCATAGCTGATAACAAAATGCTCATCACCAAGGATAAGTAAGTTGATGACCCAGTCATATTTTGTGCAACATTTCCCACATCGACAACAGAAATTGGTGTACATTGCTCTTAGCATAGTGGACATAATGAGATGGTCAGATAGACATTGTACTTATATTGTGTATTTTATGATTGCATAGAATTGCTGCAAATGTGCTCATATCGCTATCTTTTTAAAACCAGACCTAACTTACTCAAGGTTTTTCCCATTGACATCTCCAATATACGTCTTCCATAAAATCTTGTTCTTATTCCAATCCATCACTGGAACACACCTTAGCTTTCTCAATCCAAATTTAAAAATTTTCTGGAGGGGGGGAACTATCTCCAGTGTTCCTGTAATCATACTGCCTATAACCCCATGGGCATCATTATTGTAACACAAAGTATGATGATGAGACATAGTTATGGTTTTTCTCCCTTTCAGGGAAAGACATTTTGCTTACCCTAGACATGGGCAGAATATTGATCACATACATCTGTATAGAATTTATACTCATTCAGTGTGCATTGGCTGTTCATAGATAAGACTTGGGTGTTTGGTCCTCTTTCACAGGTATTTGGCATAGTATTTACCATCAAAGCTTCAGCATAACCTCTATGATATTCAATTACACTCACAATGAAGACAGTATCTTTGCATTACAGATACATACATATGTAGGTGACATCCCAATATGTTACTTATCCAAAAGCGAGGAAATTCTTCGAGTCTCCTTCCCTTGGTCCACATCTCATAATCCTAATCCATTATGCCCATTGACATATGCTTATAAAGGTTAAGCCAGGATAAAAAGCCAATTTCAACATAGCTTCAGACTAATTCTTCCAAACTGCAGATTTGTATGGCATGCTGAAATCTTGGTCGGTTCTTAAGCATATATGGTCCTGAGCCCTCACATGTAAAATCTTTAGAAATTAAATTGGAGAAATGTTGTCAAGATTCATCAAATAGAATTGGTGAAGGAAAACATATAATTTTGAGGGATAAACCTGGATTTTTAAAAAGGTTAACCAGTTCTGGAGAGTCATCCACATTGTCGTATCCACCTTACATCTGTACAATTAAAGTATGCTGCTATCAGAGATTCATCACGGCATTCCAAAATGCATTAGATTAATCCTTTTATAGCATTTACAATCTCAATACAAGAAACAGGTCTTTTTGCTTTTAAAAAGATGAAAGAGTTGAAGAATCTATCTTGTAATATAGGTTCAACTTACGGTACAATTGGCTACATCTTTTTCTTAGATATACTAACTCCCAATTTATTTTTGAATGAAGATTACCTTCTAAAACTAGTCATGACTCGTACTTATTCCACATGCTAGGCTTTTAAATTATCCTTCACAGTGTAAGAAGTGGTCTAATGCAAGAGTCTTCAAGATCTATAATTAATAATTATAGAGCGACGCGTCTTATAAGATAAGAAAAAAAGCTGTTACAGGATAAATTGGAATCTCAACCTGAATAATAGGAGCCCTTATTTTTAAGAATTCAGATTTTCATGGGCTATGAGGGGTGGGACTGCAAATAACTGCCACCAGCTTAGAGGAAAGTCCCATGCAACTGCTTAAATTATTTTCTAGTAGCCACTGCTCAAATTTTATAGGATCCTTTTGTGGACTTAGCAGTTCCATGAAATTTTATTTTTCTATTTATTTTTATCAGTTGTTAAATGAATGGCAGATATGCATAATTATTTGTGCCGATGAAGAAAATCTTGGAGGTTAAATTTGGAGGGAAATGTAAACGAGGAAAGAAAATGTGTGCAGCCATGTGGCATATTTTTCATTATGCAGTGGCTGCATTATTTCAGCTTCCCTATTTTTTCACAACTCATTTTCAATCTCTAAATTGTAGCAGTTCCCCATTAAAAAACAATATTTCAAATTATCATTTGTGCTTAATTCAAAATTTAATGAGACCACCTATGCTGCTAAATTTAAGCAGTAAACCAAGATAGCACCTGCATGGGCCCAACCTATTAGGGATTTTTTTCCATGTGGCATCATTTGAAAGAATCCAGCTAATTTTAGGTAATGTTTGGAAGAAATTCTTTCCTTCTCATATTTATGATGTCAGGATGCAATACTACAGATTTTAAACAAATCATGGAACTACTAAGTTCCTAAAATTTCTCAGCTAATTTTTGTATGATAGTTGCTAAAATTAAATTCAGGGGATGACCCGATTGTAAAATGCTCTGAAATTTTCTTAGCAACACCTTCTGAGAAAGTTTAGGTAGATCCCCTCCATTTGACCATGACCTTACTGGATATAGGCTTTCTAAGCTTCAATAACCAAAAAACAATAGACACATTAGTGTTACTGGGTATACTATATAGGCTTCCTTGGCATCAGTTACAAAACAACTGTATGCGTATAGGTTTTCTAGGCATCAGTGGCAAAACAACTATAGATATATCAGTGTTGATAGATATAGATTTCCTAGGCATTGGTAGCAACATGACTGTGTGAATGTAAGTTTCCTAGGTGTTGGTAACAGAACAAGTGTGGGGATTATGTATATGTTTCTTTAAGCATGAAAGATCCACTATAAAATTGGCATTTTCAAGCAATCCGAATTTATAGGATATTCTTCTACTTGTAATCATAGGGCACTTTTTAAAAAATCACTTTAATTTCAAATTCTCTTCTTAAGCCCTTCATATTTGAGCACATAGGTTGTCATGTTGGTGTGGCTGTACGATACCTGACTAGTTCCATATTAGGTCATATTCTTACATGTATACTTAATCTTAATTAGGTCATTGACTTTTTGTGTCTCATATCATAGGATTAGGTCACTTGTTCTGATCTTATTATGTCCTAAGGTTTCATCCTTGTCTTTATAACAAGAGTTTCTTTATTGTATATTGTACCAAACTACCAGTTTCATTTTGCATCTAATAAAGTCTCTGGCTTTATAGCATTTACATTGCTTCTCTCTTGTGTGGAAGGTTGTTTTGGTTGCAAGTGATCCTTGGGTTACCGTATGATTGATCAACAACTATTGCATGGTATTAGAACTCCAAATCTGCATTTCTCTTTTCTTTGCTTTTTTGAGAGTTTTGGCCGAAAGGCTTTATACAATGCATCCTAGTGCGAAAAGGATCTCACAATTGAGCTCACCAAGAATCTATAAATCCATATAAAGCATCATAAGGTGTACTAATGGAGCAAAAATTGAGTCTTTTTAGTGTTTGAAGAACTTTGTAGCAAACTTCGTATGAATTCGTACAATTATGCATGGTCATACTGTTATCGTATTCTTGTCTACCACTATTGCACAAATTGGAATCTCATAGGGATTATTCATGTCCTTCACTTGTGTCATGCCTACATCATATATTTCAAAAAGTATTTAAAAACAAATGGTACAACAATGTAGGGTGGACATTGGCACATACGCCAACCACTTGTAGGTGGTTGTGGGGGCCCAACCCTCGATCACACACAACCCCAAATGGGCTAAATCAATCAACCACCCAAGAACACACCCACCCTCAAGATCTAAGTACCTAATCATGAATGTGAACAGCACACAGTTTGTTCTGTGTTTTTTTTCATGCCCTAAAGAAACAATTTACAAAAATGACCATAGCTTTGGCATACGGTGTTGATATTTTGCAAATAAATAGGCATTGGAAAGCTGTTTCCAAGAGCTACGCAACGATCCACTTGGTTTCTCAAATTTTATCCAAGCACATATTATTTCAGTTTGAAGTCACTTTATTTAACTAATAATATTTCAGTTTGAAGCAAGGTTGCACGGGGACGGGGGTACTTGGATACTTTGGGTACGGGTACGGGTACAGGTACGGATATTTTTTAAAATAGGGGACTACATCAAAAATTTTTCTTGATATAATTTAATATTTTATAGAAAATCTGAAAATATGAGTCATGACAATGAGTTTTCAAAACAATAGTGATAAAGTTTGCTGATGTAATGTATCGTTTTCAGTTTCAGATTTGCAATGTGTTTGTAATAATAATATATGCTAAATGTTTAGATGCATAACAGAGAAGGCAAACTTTAAACATGAACAAGCAGATCATAAATCATATAACAATGACATATTGCAAATGTTAAATTTCTGGCTTGTATAATGATAAACTTTATTGTTAAGAGTATTGTATCAAAGTTTCAAACTAATTATATACTGAATTAAGCTTGATAAACAGCAAGCTGATACACAAACAAAAAACTGAAACAAAAATCAGAAATCTTAGTCAAGGTCCTTAGCTATGATGCTCTCTACCGAGTACCCATTGAGTACCCTGTACTTGGGTACGTGTACCCATACCTGGTACACGTACCAGGGGTATGGGTACGAGTACCCATGCAACATAGGTTTGAAGTAATGTTGATTGCTTGTATTATAAGGGTCTATTGCTATTTTCTTTCCTTTTTTTGTATTCTTGTGTATACATCATGGATCAAACCCAAATTACTCCTCTCACTCGTACAATTATTATGGGTGGAAAAAACAAAAGGAAATACAGCAAAAAGGAATTGGGGATATAAAAGAAAGTGGCACAACAGGTGTGATGAAGCCTATGAAAGATTATGCATGTCTATTTCTCTTGATCTCCTGTCACACATTAAGTCTTACACATCACCAAATCAGATTTGACTACATTAGAGAGTTTATTTGGGAAGCACGATACTTAACGAGAGTTTCAATTGGAGAATTGGTTCAAGCCCTATTGACTTTGATAGCATCCAAAATTTCTTCACTAATCTTAAATCCCTAGATTGTAGTTGACACTGCGGTATTGAGAAATCTGACACCTACTATCCTTGCCAAACTTGCTCCCGATTATTCAATTTATGTTTCTATATTTCATGCTACTAAGAAAGCTCTTGTTACTGCATTCCATATACCTTCACTTGCTCACCAAGGAGCAAGCAAAACTAGCACATATGGGTATTCTAAAGGATCCAAAACTACATGCTCTTATTGCTAATCAAAGCACAAAAGACCAAGGCTTCAAATAAAAGAGGAAAGAACAGAGTAATAAGGATTTGAAGAACAAAGAGCAAGCCAAGGAACCAGCATCCCAAGCTACTCTTGGGTCTTCGTCCTCTTCTACAAGGGAACTATCTGGGAAGGAAAAACACAAATATGCATGTTACGAAACACTAAGACATGATAAGCATCAACGTTATGCAAAAATAAATTGATAAGTAGAAGCATGTTCTTCAAAAGACCAATATCGAATTGCCTTCAACAATGTCATATAGTTCATCTTCTTTGACATCATCATCATCTACACAATCAAGGAAAGCTAGAGTGGCTAATAGTATAGAAAAGATTGAAGGCAAGACACTTTTTGCACCTAAAAGTCTTAAGATGGCTTCTTGATTCTAGAGCTTCACACAATAAGACTTCATTAGAGAGTATGTTCTCTTTCATTTGTATCTTATACTTTACCACACATCCTACTAGGAGATAACACATATATGAGCGTTCATGGGTAAGGATCTATTGATATTGGAGAAGACACTTTCACTGACGTACTATGTGTTCCTTCCTTGTCAACCAATCTCCTTTACATCTATAAGATTACACATAGTGGAGCAAGGAAAGCAATTAAGTTCACACTAGATTCACTAATTATTATAGAGTCGAAGGAGTAGTGAGATTTTTGTTATTGGGATGATCATGTATCTCACTTGCACGCCTTTTCATATTTATCTCTAATGATCTTCCAATTTGGTGCAGATCAACGATTGAGAATCCAAGTATGGATTGTCAATTGTTGCAGAAAACTCAAGCACAATTTTTTTAACTATCAAAATGCATGATTTGCAGCAAAAAGCTTGAAAAAGCAACACTATTATTCATGTTTCTCCATACTTAAAAAAAAATCTGAAAGTTGCACACTCCTGAAGATGAATATCAAGACTACCTATAGGAATCATTCAATCAAGTTCCAATACAAGCTCTATCTCAGAACATTTTAAAATTAAAATTAAAAACCTCTATAAACATGAATATTATATACCAGCTACAAGCATGAAGATTTCATCCCAAAATCACTATGTAAACTTTTCCAATTGCTCTCAAGCTAAACTATCTCCCTTCTTGCATCAATCTGCTCTCTTCTTTTAACTTCAAGCTCTCTGATCTTCTTCCCCAAGCCTGGGCATGGAATTCTCTGCTCTAACCAGCATGCTTTTTCTGTCAAAATTTCCCAACCTGGGCGTAGGAATCTCCTCTGTTTAGATAGTACTCCTCTTCATTCATCATTTCTCTGGTGCCACTATGCAATTTCGCCCATTTTCCAAATTTCCACACTCTCTCTTTTCTGGTGCCTGGGGTGTCTTGTCCTAATAGTAATTTTAGATAAAGAAATTCAAATTTTAAACTCCTACAATGTGTATTTAATGTCCATCCTTTCCTAGGTGCGGGATTTTGGCTCCCTTACAATAATTGAAAATATTAATACAATTGCAACATTACAGCTTTAAAGCTTAAACTATTCTCCAACTTTACAATATAGATTCCCAATTTTTAAATACATTCATTGGAGGTGGAGGAGAGCATTGGTTGAAGACCAAAAAAAATCAAGGCAAAATAAAAGAAATTAAAGAGAAAAATCAAATTATGTTTTTGGATGTGCAGGATTGCCCATGCTCTCGGATGCTCCTGCATCACAATTCTTTGATTGATATTCACATACGTGCATATACAGTGGATTGCATTCTTGAGGAGAAGTCTGGTCACTTGAATCTTTGTATTCTTTCATCCCCTTTGGTTCTTGAGACTTGTTCTAAGCTTCCATCTTCTCCACCTCTTTCTTTTTCAAATTTTATTGTTCATATAGCTTCCAATACTTCAGTTCAGCAGATGTTTCTAGTTGCTAAGAATCAAAGTTGTGGGATGATTTTTTTACAAGTAATGCAAGTTGCTTTTGTGAGTCCTATCTTGGAGATTTGACAGACACACTTGAGTATATCCATTTCCTCTCTGATGATAATTATAACAAATTTGTTATCACATTATCCTTGTCTTTGGAGATTGCTCTTCATGAGGCTTCACAGTTTATTGGACTGCTTTCACCTCATTGTATTGTGACATCCTTTGCTTCTAACATGTGAACACTTGAACAATTTTCAAAGGCACACATTATGAGTTTTTTCCCCTCATGTCTCTGTTTGGAGTAGAAGTTTTTTCTACATACACCACTGAATTTGTTTCTTCCTAAGAGAAGAATTTTGTTTTACCAAATTTAGATCATCTTCAAGCATTCACCATTAGCACTGAAGCTAATTCTCTTTGGGGGAGGAGAGGGGGTTATACAAAGCCTCTCTTTTCCTCTCCCATTGGAGGTATATCTATTGTACATTGGTGACATAAGTAGTCTTTGGGGAGTCATGTTGACGACTCCTTATTTCACATGTACATGTTTGTTTGCACTTTTCTTTTTTCGAGGATTTTTCCCTTCAAGTTTCTCTCTTTTACTCCGCTTGTGAGAGATCTGTTTGTACATGGGTACTTAACATGTCCTTGTAGTCAGGACCCTTTTTTGTATCTTTGCATTCTTTCATACTCCCTAAGTTGCACTTAACAAGAGGCATTGGTATGAACATGGTATATTATCTAACTTGTTTCATACTAGGTCCTATTCTCACTTGCTTAAGAGTACTTAAGTCATTTACTATTTGTGTCTCATATCATAGGATTTACACTTGTCGTGATCTTAGCATGCCCTAGGGTTTCATCCTTGTCTTTACAACAAGGTTTCCTCATTGTATGTTATACCAATTTCATGTTGCATCTAATGAATTCTCTGGCTTCATAGCATTTCTACTGCTTCTCTCTTGCATGCAAGGTGGTTCTGATAGTAGGTGATCTTGGGCTACTGTGGGGTGGATCAATAGCTCTTGCAATTCATCCTATTAGCCAAGTAGAGTTTATTACAATGATTGACCAGGGGCTAAGTTCTTGATGGCGATGTCAATGACAAAGTTCATAATCCGTCTAACACATGATTCATTTGGCCTGAGCAAGGGCGAAGTGAACTATATATATCCACTACTAAATATTGCCAGAATCCATATTTCTTCTTGGCTAGCATATCTAAACTAGCTCAAATTCTTTCTCTTGCTTAGTTACAAAACAAAATCAGGTATACTTGGATCCTTTTGGCTTGCATCCAGGAAAAATCAGTTTGAACTTTTCAAGTGTTTCATAATATAGTATATACTGATTATGCCTGTTCATGAACATACAAAGAAAAACGGAGCTTTGGAAAAATATTAAATTTCATGATTCTATGTTAGACTGATTAGTAAACAAAGTACATGTGCACAGATACATCTGCCCAAGAAATCGGTCATGAGGGTAATTCCTTTGTATTTAGGTTGAGAGGGAAAAAGAATTAAGCAATTTTGAATGTAAGCAGAGATTTACCTTTGACTATAAAGGACTGTCAATTCAGAAAACAAAGGAAGAATCCATGCTTGTTTAGCAACATCAGTTGATGAAGCCAAGGTAATACAAGATAGTAGTATAAACTGAAACATCCATACGTGGTAATAAATTGATGAGCTGTCACTGGACAAAGAATCCACTGACCCTATCCACGTCAACAACAATCAAACAAAAATATAGTGCTTAGAGATTTCCATCTTAGATGACAAGGAAACAGCATATGGCAAATGCAGAAATGCCACCTAGAGCACAAAGTGTATCAATCAAGCCTTCATTCCATGTCTTCTCATCTTGCAGTTCATTCCGCACCTTCAAATATCGATGATAAGATTCTGAGACATTAGCACAGTTCATAGTTCTGCAGCAGCTCATAGCTCTTTTAAGGATAAGCAGACTATTCCGTCCATTCACGTGGGCACCCTCTATGTCTTCCAACTGCATGCCAAGCTCAGTCAGCTTCATAATATAAGAGCCTCCTTCAATTCCATCAAGTGAAATTCTAAACTTCATCACAAGGATACACTGAACAACCCTGAATGGCAAAATCTTCTCAGCAGGAAGTATGGAACCAAACCTTATAAGGAAATCATTATCAGTAGGCCAATGCTTTTGCCCTCCAAGAGGGCTCCAACTTGCAAGGTTGACAGCTTGCTTTTTCCTTTTGTTTACAAGAATCCAACTAAGCCTTATATTCTTAGACAACTCTCCCCAGATTTTCCCATCCTTCCATTCACTCTCAATAGAGGAAATTGGTGGCAGGCCATCTCCTGAAGAGATATTGACCAGGTCCCCATCATCCCCAGCTCTGTCAGAAACCACATTGATACTGAAAGGGCAGTTAGAGAACCAACCATGAAGGTCATCTGCACCTGGGATGCCCCAGAGTATTTTGGAATAGATTGCTCTGTTTCTGTAATGCACATCTACAATTGAAACAAAGTCAGAGGCCGAAGCAGCATTCAGATCATCATCACTGTCGTAGCATTCCTGCCACCCCTCTTCCTCTTCAGGAAATACTGAATTCCATTCGGCAGCTGAAACCATCTCTTTGCTAAAAATCATAGGGTAGCAATCTGCATAAAACTTCCTAAACCCACCCAACGAAGAAATCAAACTTATCACTTCTTCATTTCTTGTAGAAGGCCACTGTGACCAGCACAGTTCCTCCCAAATGTGTTCTTCCATGGTCACAGACTTAAAAATAGAGGATGCACATCCTACATTCGCAAGTGTCATGCCATCCACTCGCTTCAAGATTTCATAAATGAGGTCAACATTCAAAGACATGGTCTTCCTACAGAGGCCAACTCTAGGATTTAATTCGAGATAAACCCAACATAACAAAGTGGTCAAGACTCAATATACATAAAAATCACCAATTTTTTTAACCTTCTATCCATGTCTTCGACCTCCTTCAATAAGAAATAACAGAACCAGGTTTGACATCCGGTCAAAACCAAGCACACTACCCACTGATCAGTTTCTTAAAAAGACAATGAATTTGCTTTTGGTTGCAACCACATACAAATCCTAACGACTCAAACAGATGCCCAGAAACTGGTTCAAAGTCTGGTAAAGAAATGAGAAATCATAAGTTACAAATATCATGAGACACAAATAAAACCCTTTGTAGAATTTCAAAACCAGAAATTCTACCAATCTTGAAACTGATCACTTTAACTGTATATCTCTTGAATTACCCAACAAATTAAACTGATCACCATATTCCATGTATATTCATAAACACCCAACACATTAAACAGTTCAAAAAACAACACCCACACACCCCATCCTTGGCATTGCCATACCCAGAACTTACATTCAATTAACTAGCCATTGTTACCCTCAAGATTTTGCAGTTTAGGTGTTGACACAAACACGTTTCCCACTTCACTTGTAAAGATTGTTCACAGGAAAGAAGTAATCTTTTTCATGTCCTGAGCACAGAATCCAGCAGTGCGATTGAAAGGGGAACCGAAATATTAAAAAGCACAATTCATACCTTAGATTCCAAATACACTAGAAGATCTTCTGATCCAAGAGTTTTCCTATTGGGCTCTGCATTTTCAAATTGTGTCATGCATTGCAATCCAGTTGGGCTTTGTAGAAGTGCTTGTTTTTTCTGTTCAGAAATTTTCAATTTTAAATTCACGCGAGTTTGTGGGTTCTTAGTATCTATCCTGGGAAACTTTAATCGAAGTAGTAATATTTTAATCTGAAAAGGGAAACTTTTCAGCCGGGGTATAAGGCTCACACTTCAGGCAATTCACTCTTTAAATGCAACTCACAAGCCTAGAAAAAGAAGGCTCCAGTTCCACTAACCCGCGGTAGAATGCCTGCGACTAGGTGTCCATTTTGTCACGGTAAAAGACTATTGTAGATGATGGCGTGAGAATCCTCTATACAAAATGTATTTTTGAACAAAGTCCTTAGACTTGGACTCGTTGGATTCGAGATTCATGAAAAACTCCACAAAACTCGGCAAAACTCGGCAAAGTGAAAAAATTCAAGAAATATAAGGATTTTTAAAGATTTAAAACTCGTTTTATGCATCATTTATTGAATACAGCTTAAAGAGGCAATATCATCATCAAATAGAAACTAGTTTGATCACATGCATAAATATATTTCAATTACATAGGTATAAATGCAAATTGTAGCTAAATGAAATAAAAAATTCAGATATATAAAATTATAAGTATCGTCAAATGTATATAAAACTCATGGAATATGAAATCCATGACACCAAATGTTCCAAACATATATGAAAACAAAAACAAGTTTATGTCTCGGTCTTTTCTACAAAGGCGTCTAAGGTAGGTCCTAGATGAATGAACAACCATAGTTTGTGCCTGTGACATGTCACTCTAACCAACATCAGTTGTACATGTGTCTTTGTTTGATCGTGCTATATCCTCCTCCTCTGCCATGGCCACAACCTCGACCTTTCTATCTGCCTAGTCAATCCACTCAAGATCCTCATTAGTAAAGACATGATAGGTAGACTAAGTGACCCACTCAGATTCTAGATTGACCTCCTCTAGCGTGATTGGGCTAGATTTAATGTCCATAATATGTCTCGTACATTCTAAGATGAAGGTTGTAATGAACAAATACTAGATCATTCAACCCCTCCACAGATAGTCTATTACGCCTTTTCAAGTGAATGTGCTCAAACATGCTCCTGTTTTGCCCACAACCTGAAGCGTTGCATGGTTGGTTCAATATGCGGATGACAATTCTCTGAAGATTTGGGGTTTTAGGCCCAAACATTTGCCACCATCTATCTGAAATAAGAAAAAAAAAACAATCTCATTTCGAACTTTAAAACTAAATTATAAAATCAAATTATGCACTTAACATATATTTTTACCTAGCTGCAATTCTATGTAAGCAACTTTGCACATTTGACTACTGAACAACTCCCCTTGTACATTATCGAATGCCTCAATTTCATGCAGTGTAGTTCTAATATTAGAATCACCAGTAGACATTTTCTCTACCATTAAATAGAGCCCAGTAAGAACCTCCTCATCCTTCTTAAAATTAGGGTAGAAATGGTAATGCCAGATTAAGGTAATAAGTAGTTGCATGGATGAGATTGTGAAGCTCAAGGTGTCATCACTTATCAATTATTGCTCAAATGGGACGATACTTACTCTCATCTCCTCCATATACAAATCTAATGGCTTATTTGGTCCTATCTATACCCTCATATAAGTAACCCATAGCAAGCTTCTCCCCATCAGCAACTCGTAGGAGAACTACCACAGTCTCAATGACCTGCAAGTACTATGAAACAATAATAGTTAAGTATGAATAAAAATAAGCAAAATTGTAAAGTTGAAAACAAAAGAAAAATATGCATATAAATTAAAAGTAAATACTAAAACATAATGTAGAATTTATAAAAAAGATCACCTACACGATCTCAACACAAGGGGTCCAAAAAATTGCCTCATAAAAAATGTAATCTCCCACATCAATCCCTGTGGTGGTCATAGCATGGGTTGAGCAAGTCCACTCCTCACCAACAAACATGTGCCTCAAAGTTGCCTTTGATTGCATCAAGGATTTTAATGTGATAAAATTTGAGGTGAATCTTGTGATACCAGAATCAGCCAACTCCTTCTGCCTTGTATATTGCCTCATTATGCTAAGGACCAATGCATGATTGCAAATAAACTTGCAAATGTTTTTGGTCTTATCAACGCATGTTTTGACTCATTCAAGCTTGCCAATATCCTCCAATATGAGGTCAAAGCAATGGGCCGCATATGGACACCAAAAAATGCTCAGGTGTCTCTCCATCAAAAGTTTATCTATAGCAACATAACTTGTTGCATTGTCCATCACCACTTGAACTACATTTTCTTCCCCCTCCTCACATATGACTTCTTCAATAGCCTCACATAAGTATATAACATTTTTGACATGTGAGGAAGCATCAATGGATTTAAGAAACATGACAGATCCTGAAAATAAAGAAAAATGATGATCATTCATATTCTACATCTCCTGGCCCTCATTTGCATCCTGATGATGGATCATAGAATGTGATCTAAAATGTTGGTGAAAAACTTAAACATGATAAAATCCAGAAGCAATATCAATTTATAGAATTGAATGTTGAATATGTATTCAACTGTGAAATATATAATGTAATATTTAATGTAAAATATAAAGTTTAATGAAAGAGGTGATCATAAAATAATATTAAATATTAAATATAAATATCTATGTAAAATTTAAAAAAAACACTAAAAAAAGACATAAACAAAATTTACTTTTTGTAATATTAATAGAATTAAATATAATATGACTTGGTATTGTATAGTTGTTTATTGTAAACAATGTACTCTTCTGAAGCATGCACTGTGAGGAGCTTAACCCTGTTACGAGTTTACAACAACACTATTAGGTGCTACCCGATTAAGGGATTTTCCTTAGGCCTATTAAGATCTTTACCCTGTTAAGAGTGGCATTTTTAGAGGACTTTGAACACTTGATAAAGTGTCACCTTGCTAGAGGATTTACAACAAAGATCTATTAAGATCTACCTTGTTAAGGGATTTAACCTAATGCAACTGTTAGGGAACAACAAAAAGAATTATCTGTAGAATAACACTCCCTCTACTTGATCAGATCCACTGAAGCACACAATCTCTTCTAAACACACATAACTCTTCCCTGGCTTGATTGCAACTCACACTTTTCAACACACTTGTCCAACACATGAGCAAAAACCTTATTTCAAATGAGATTACCTCAGGTTACTCAAAAGATGTTGGCTAGGATTAAGAAGAGGCTTGGAAGAATAAGTATGAACTATATGGGAGGAATGAAATGCATAAAATCCATAAAAGGAAGGTCCTGACAAGGAATACAAACTAATCACAATCAATAGAGTATTGAGTGCATCATGAATAAAATAAATAATTATATGATAAGGGAAAGTTATGTATTTAGTGATGAGTTGACAAATGTCTTTCATGTTATGATATCTAAGTCTGGCCACTTGGGCATGATATCTAATATGATCACCCTTAATAATTTATTCTAAAAGGATATGCATGATTGAAAGATTTTGAATTTTGATGGGGCTTCTAAAGGAAATCATGGAAAGGCTGGTTGTGGTGGAGTTATCAGAGATGAGGTGGGAAATATGCTAGTTGTGATTGCCACGAGTCCATTGGTACTAAACTAACCATGTGGCGGAAGCTATGGTTGCTTTTCAAGCTATCAATTTGGCCAAAGATCTTAATTTCTCCAAGGTTTGGATTGAGGGAGACTAGCAATATTATTAATTGCATAAAAGGTATAAGTCCCCCCTTAATCATGGTTAGTATTAGGATTATTAATCATGGTTAGTATTAATCATGATTAGTATTAATCATAGTTAGTATTGGGTATATGAAAAACATACCTTCATGAAATTAGTTTGTAAACATCATCAATTCAACTTTGAAATAACACAATTTAAGTTAATTGAATTGAAAATATCAACAATTAGCATCTCATGGCTCTCTATCTAGCAAAGCTAATAATATGCTCTCATCTTATCATCCATTAGTGACAGTCCTAGAATGAGAAAATCATCCAGTATAGGTTAAAGCAATCATTGACATGCCACCTGCTATAAATTTGAAACAATTGAGAGGTTTACAAGAAATATTACAATCTATCAGGAGATTCATAGCGCAACTAGCAGTTAAGTGCCACCCGTTCCAACATTTACTACATAAAGGGGTAACATTTGTATGGAAAGAACAATGTCAACAAGCTTTTCAAGATTTCAAAGATTATTTATTGAAATCCCTAGTATTTGTGCCACCAATTCCAAGCAAGCCATTGATATTGTATATATCAACAATGAAATCAACACTAGGTGTCCTTTTGGCTCAACATGATGATCAAGGGAAGGAAAGGGTTATTTACTACATCAGTAGAACATTGGTGGGATATGAACTCAATTATTTAGCAATAGAAAAGGCATGCCTTGTAGTTGTTTTCGCTTCTCAGAAGTTAAGACATTATATGTCAAGACATCAAACAAAGCTCATTGCACACATAGATCCATTAAAATACTTGTTGAGCAAAGCAACATTAACAGGAAGACTCACCAAATGGGTGATGATTTTAAGCGAGTTAGATATTGATTACGTGGATCACAAGGCTATAAATGACAAGTCATTGTTGACCAACTAGTAGAAGCCCCTGTTCCAGATCATCAACCTAAATTTAAATATTAATCACTAAATCAAATTCAAATTATCCAATGCATTTAGGGAAGTAGAATGATCAATCATCTTTGTGGGAAACAAGAAAATTTAGGACTGCCATATTCCTCCTATCGATCTAACCATCTATCATGGTGGTGCAACCCTTTTTGCTCCAAAACACTCGTTGGTCCTCTAATTCAAATTTTATATCTTCAACTATTTCTAACAAAAGGGGTCACTTTACTCAAAATCAATAGGCACTTTAAACCTTGCCCCACAAATGATTATGACATATATCATGCCTTGTCAGTAAGGAGACCTGTCACAAATAGATTAAATAAGTATGTGCAATAAAATTATAAAAATTCATTAGATAAAGAAAAGTTCAAACTATATATAAATTTAAAATTTAAAACAATCAAATAAAAAGAATTACCTAGTTGCAACAAATGGAATGTTGCAAAAGTGCCAAAACTTGTAAATTATTATTTGTAGCATCATGGACCTCTTCGTTCCAAGGCATGCACTCAAGCGATGGTTGTGAACCAAAAGTAGCCTGTGGCACAAAAAAATTGTTCAGCCTAGATTTCCAAACTCTAGAACCAAAGCTAACGATGTCACTAGGAGCAGAAGTAGAAGCACTAGGACTAGCAAAAGAACTAAGATGAAATAGAGGCATGGAAGAACCCTCTCCAACACAACCTATGGATTGGGTTGAACATGAACTAATACTCACTAACTCCTTTTGTCTCTTCTTTGTTTCCTTTAATATTTTAAATGTTTCTAGTGCCACATAGCATGCGTGAACAACCTCAAGAGATGCTTGAAGACATGGCTCAATATCATGGCCAAGTATCCCAACAATATGGTATTTAAATCAATTGATGCCACCATAATTAATTCATTTACAATATTTACATTTCACTTGTCCTTTTATTCTACTAGGAAAAATTTTAGTATATTTCCAAGCCACATCCTTTTGACCTGCTTTCTTAGCCTTAGGAAAAGGTGTAGAAGTAGGAGTAGACATTGGGGAAAAATATAATTTTCAAATTATCAAGGTTTCCGCAATAAGATAATTTTACAAAAACTTACCATTTGTGTATTGTATGTATAAACTAATACACAAAAATAGGGTTTGTTTAAAAAAATGTAGGTTTTGAAAACTTTTCAATTCTTGAATCTTGTTACTTTTCATTTCAAACTCAAAGTCAAACTTCAAAGTCCAAAGAAAGAAAAATCACCAAACCCTACATTATTTACAATTTTTTCGTAAAAAATGTAGGGTTTTCTATTGTTCTTTCATTGAAGTTTGAAATTTGAATTTGAAAGGAAAACATTCAACTTCAAGAATTAGAAAGTTTGAAAAAAAAAATGGAGATTGTTGTTTAGAAAATACAAAAAAAAAACCCATAAAAATTCACTCTTACCTCTTGCAACAAATTTTAAATGAGATGAGATCTCTTTGCAATGGCTGGTATGGACTATTTGATGGTCCAAATACAAATATTACGTCATCCGAATGTGATTTGTTGAAACATTTTAGTTCTTCCTCCCTGTTGGTTACACTTCGATGGACTCTTGTTTTTCTTCTAATCTAACACTTCTCTTTTCTTGCATGAAATGAAGACCCTTTTAGGGTTGCAATGAACAAATAACACAAAAAAACTTAAAACTTTAGTATTTTATGTTTATTTTTTCAAAAAAGAGTTGCATCACCGACCGAGTCTCGTCATCGAGATTTGTCAGTCACTTGCAAACTTGCTTGACTTGCGAGTTTGGTGAGTCTAGGCCCAGATTCGGCTGAGTCCGAGTTTGGGCCCCAGGGACTCACCTAGGGCTCCATGGCTCATGACTCGCCAAGTTTGGGTGAGTCCTAACGAGTCTGGGAACTCTGCTTTTGAAAATGCGGAAAACACAATGAAATTTTACTAAAATTTCAGCATTTGATCTTCATGATCTACATCCCCTGTACAGTAAATCCACAAAAAATCTGCTTAAAAATGATGTGTTTTAAGCATTTGTAGATTTTTCTTATTTTTTTCCTTGATCATTTAGTACATTTTGTATGGAGATTAACGAGTGTCATGACAGTGAAGAGTACTTTTCAATTTCTTAGGAGTATATTTTGGAGGGCCGAAAAACTGCGTAAATAGCATAATTTTTTTGGTGAATCTTTTTTCAAGGAAAACAAATATTAACTAAATAAATGAACGAATTAATAATTTAGATTAGTATAAAGGTGGTGTTAAAGTTTTTATAACCTGAAAAATTCATGTGAATTAATCTTTCATTGTTTTAGTCTTAATCAAGAGCAAAAACATATTCAATATGTATCATGTGTGAATCTGATATGACAATGTGTTCAAAAGTACTTGGATGTTATAAATTAAAATGAAAAATAAAATTGAAATAAATAAATTATAAAAATATATTGTATCTAAAAAGAACACAATAATCACTGCTAGCTCTTTTGGTATGTGTGTGTCATCAAACTAGCAAAATAACAAAAAAATATGCAATGAATTGCTCCCACATCACAATCAAAATAAGTGAAAACCTCAAGCAAATTTCAACTATCTATAAAAATGAGAAGAGTAGAGGGGATAGTTATAAAATCATGTGATATGATAATACTATGCAAGATGTGGACCATGTGATAGAAACTCCATGAAATGTGGTAATGTGATAGTGTTTTGTGTCATACAAGCATTGTGAAAGTGCTCGACATAATATGGGCAT
This sequence comes from Thuja plicata, assembly GCA_018584345.1. Lineage (NCBI taxonomy): Eukaryota > Viridiplantae > Streptophyta > Pinopsida > Cupressales > Cupressaceae > Thuja > Thuja plicata. The sequence goes on from MU225926.1 coordinate 1,169,038, forward strand.
TATAATAAACACTTTGTGCATGTGATATTGTGATTGATCCTCATGTTATCTTTATGCAATGTTTCTATATCCAATGTGGTCATGCAATATGATCAATCTTAATGTGATAAATATTTGCATGTGAGCATGTAATGCAATAAATCTCCACACAATAGTAATGTGATAGATTTACATGTGTTGCAATAATACAATGCGATCAATATTTATCTAAATGTGAATATGAATCTCTATCTATCACAAGTTGCTATATAAAATATTAACCATAAAAGTGCAAGTGACAATGTATGCCACTTTCAATTGGTTGCATCTAATAGATGCATTGAATTAAGGAGAGGAAAAACAATATATGATAAAAATAACATGGTGTTTGAGTAAAACGTAAGTATGTAAGCACATATAGCATGTAAAAATATGTATCATCATATAATAAACATGTAAGACCATAAATTGATTATAAGCATAAAAGCATGGAGTTGTGCCTAAATATGCAAGTCATAAAAACAAAGATGATCATAAAGGACAGATAAGGTTCATGCCAACATATTTCAATTATAATCAAATGAAGAGATAATCATGTAAGCCCGGATACGTAGGATTGTCCATAATATGGGTAAGATGATAAGATGAAGATGACCATAAAGGAAACTTAAGGATTATAATTTGAACATCTCCAAGATTTATAAGATAAGGTCATGCCAAGGTTCTCAAATATGTAATCATAAGATGAAACATGATAAGGGATCATAAGGTCTAGTAGCAAATGAAAACATAAACATAACAAGATCATACTTGTAAATAATAACAAATGTGGAGTTGTAAGTAGGTAAATAAGAAAAAAATAAAATAGAAAAGTGTAGGTTGCGAAAAAATGAGCATAGTGGTCATGACATATAAAAAAACATTACACGTGTTGGGCATTGTTCATGAAAATGTGTTGAAATGAGAAAAACTTGTGAGAACATGAAACATGGGAAACAATGAAATTTAAACTAAACTTATGTAGAAGTGAACAAAGAAACATAAGCAATTGTGAAAAACAAATAAATGGAAAATGAAGAAGCACAAGTGCTAAACATAGAAATAAGATAAAGAAGACATTCCCAAGTGGGGCGAAAAAATAAAAATAAAATTATAGAAGGTGAAATAAGAATAGGTAATACATAACATATATGTAATAAACAAAGAGCAGAGCGTAAGGATACAAAGAGAAATGGGTGAAGAAGCATGAGGAATTATAACATATATGGAGCACATAAAAGGTCAAAGTAGAAATGATATAAAACACAAGGAAGAAGTGACATGAACAACACAACACATATTTACTCATATCAATGCACCACTAAAGATGTATATGTGTCATGTACATGCTAACTAGGAACAAGGAACATAAACATAAAGCTGAGAAGGGAAAATATTAGTACAAAATTTGGTGAGTACTAAAAAAAGGCATATGAGAGGATCACATTAGGGAAGTCACCCTCCCATCATGCATTTCTCTAATGAAAATCATGATTGTGATGAGGTTATCTATGTCATTATAAAGAGAACATTGATGAACAAGAGCGAGATGTGTTGACACCCCAAAAAAATAAATTTTCACTCTTCAAAGTCATTGTACATATCCACATAATTTGTCCACTTCATCTAATTGTATCTCTCAAAATGTCTCATTTTGTAAGGTAGGATATCACAGATTCATGATTGAAGGTAAAGTTTGAATTCAAATAAATTATCGAAGTCAATTGTAACAACATTAACAATCTTTCTGAGAAAGCTTGTTTGTTCCCTTTGTTGTGTTTGGTGTTGTTTCTCAGTTGTTTCGTTGTTCTCCTCGTGTTCTATCCTTCGGTGGTTCTTTGTAAAAGGTTTCGGGTCCTTTCAAAACCTGTTTTTACTTAATCAGAACATTGACAATATTTCTCCATGACATAGTTCATGTCTTACTAAAATAATATCCATCAACGAGACTTTACTGATTAGTGGGATACAAAAAGGTTTCATCGAAGGACTAAGTTTTATTGAAAAGAGGACATCCATCGAAGAAGTAAGAAACTCAGAACCACGAGATCTATTAAGGATGAGAATTGTTGTATTTAAGGAAATGATACATTGAAAGTTCAAAATTTTGATAAAGCACAATGAATGATTCACCGAAGAAACCATTGGAGGCTTAAAGGTTCATGCAGTCTTTGCATGAAAGACCCTTCTCAATAAAATCATACATAAATCTATCGAAGATGAGGTCATCGATGAAATTGGGATGTCTAGTAAGGACAAAAATCATTTCATCGATGCATATGCTATATAAAAATAGGTTTTTTGATATAGTTCTCACCATGGTATTATTGATAAAAGTATGAGCAATAATAGGAATCTACTAAGGAGAAGAGGTGCTTATTTGAAAGTGGCATTATCTTAAAATGAAGTATTTTGGGGGCGCTCTATTTAAATCTTTTTTGAAAGTAATGAAGGGTTCGAGGTGACCCAAAGGAAATCATCTTTATGCAGTAATAGTTTTTGACAAAGCAATGTATAAGTTATATCAAAAGGGAAAGCTCATCAGTAATATTGGGGTATCTAATAAAGACAAGAATGATACAATGAAGCCAAAGTCACATCAAAATATGATTTCGATGTGACATCACAGTAGTTCCTTCGATAAAGAGATATCGATGTACAACCATACATCTACCAAGGCATGAAAAATTTGTTCGAAATGGGATGTTATATAGAAAAGAAAATATCGAAGAAAATTGTCTATTATCTCACTAAAAAGGGCTTATAAAGTGAACATGAGCTTCGGTAGGCCATTCAGGAGGATCAAACAAAATGAAAGTTACATCTAAGGAAGTAAAACAAGTTTCCGCAAAGTAAGATGTACATCGATGAGAGCTCATCAAAGGGACTTTCAAATGTTTGTCCGATAAGATTATTGATAAAAATTCTTTCCATGACACAATTAGGGTTTCTACGATAAAAATATCAACACAGTTTTGTATTGTTTCTTCGATTAGCCACAAAAGAAAGGAAATAATGTAATATATCAAATTAATAAATGAAAAGCTTCATCGATTCCAGGAGGAAGAAATAAATAGATATGGCATGAAGGACAACATACATTGATGAGTGTCACATCAACATGGAAAATTGAAAATTAGCATTTAATGATCGTTGCATCTTTTAAAGGTTACCCAAATGAAATTTCCGCATACCAGATTATAATAATATGATCAATTGCCTTGCATTGTTAGCATTCAAAAGCAGAATTTTGTAGTGGTGGAGCATGGATTCAAAGAGAAAATACAGATAGTCATTTGTGGATTGTCTGAGGACAAGTAGGTCTATAAAACTTTTTTGGTTTATTTTATTTCAAGAATAATGGAAGCATCATCTTCTAAGAAACCTAGAGCCCAAAAACAAAAAGACCCACCACAGATGGGGAATAATAAGGAAGTAAAACCTAAAAGGAATAAGAGGGAGGGAAGACCCCTAAATCAATACCTATTGGATTAATTTCCTATGTATGACCTAAGGTCAAAATGAAACCTGAGGAAGATAGGTTAGAAGACAAATATGAAGATTTGGGTGATATCTAGATAGAAACTAGGGGGTATGCTTTGTTTATGTTTCATTATAAAAGAAGATGCAAGGTTAAACCTGTGAGAAACCCATGGAAGTATAACTTTGGGAAATTAGTGGTCCCTAATGTCTTCAAAAACATAGATCTAATGCATGCAATTGTTGAGAATTATGACCCTAAGACACAAACAATCTATGATTTCCAAAAAATCCTTTTATGTGAAATAACACAAGAATATATTGAATGGGTGTTTGATTTGGAATGGGATTGTGGACACCAGATTCATGTGCATTAGTTGAAAGATGAATATTTCAGCCTTGAAAGCACATATAAAAGATGGATATTGCTTGCCCATAGGACAAGAGATGACAAAGCCCTCCACGTGTTTGAAGACAAGAACCAACCCCCGTATGATTCAATTTATTTCATCATTATATAAAATACACATATCACTCAGAAGGTCAGGTACTTGGATTTGAGGCTCCTCCCCTTATGAATATCCCTACAATGGTTATGACCGTAGACATCCAGTCTCAATATGTCTGCCCATTTGAAGCAGCTTAATCATGATTTAGAGAAGATGAAAACTGACCGAATTGCATATATTTCAAACATTTCATTTATGATACACATGTTCTTATACGTTGGGAAAGAAATTGGATTATGGACTAATGAACTAGAAAGTAGGGTTTATGAAAAATAGGGCTTCAGAAAGTTAGTGCAACTGTGTTTGTCTATTTGGCACTATAGGTTTGCATTTTCTCAATATCTATGTTTTGAGGAATATTTCGTCAAACCACTATAAAAGCTTCTAGGTAATCCTTATGATCATACATTGACTCTAGAAATAAAGAAATTCCTAAGACCAAAATATTTCAAAGAGGAGGGTGTAATTGATTATAACTAGGGATATTGGTATGCACTTGAGGATTATACCAAGATAAGGATAATGGATTTGAAGGTGTCCCACATGATCTTCCTTGAATTGTACTAAATAGGGTTGCATACCTTGAGATTATTAGGCACTTGGTTGCATCAAGTACAATGCACCTCAACTCTCATGGAAAAAAAACTATTATGCCTGGATCTTTGTATTTTGGTGACTTTATGATGTGGTGTACTAAGAGCTATGAGATAGTTAATGCAAAGATGGACTACTATAAGTTGCCAGAGGGTGATCTTAGGAGGAACTTTGATCCAAAAGGATACATAAACCAAGCAAAGGCTTTTTAGAAGTTGTGCGCTTATGAACATGTGTCATTGTTAATTGATGATTTGATAAGAAACATGGAGGAAGAAGAAACCTTGAAGAAATTTGACACCTATGACAAGGTTGTCAAGGATTATGAATGGAAAAGGGGTCGTACAATAAGATTAACTTAAAGGTTTTAGAAAACAAAGAAGATCTTGTTTCCAAAAAAGTGAAATTGTTAGCACACAAAGAGGAATTTGTCAATGAAATTAATTTATATGTGTTTAGAGGAGAAAGGCAAAGGAATATCAGAGCTATCATACCTATTGCGCACCTATCACCAGAATCCACAAGAGAATTTAGATATGATGATGAGCCAATGAGAGAATAATTACCCATTAGGTTGAATCAGATGCCAAGCCTGATCCGAATGATAGTCACCTTAATGAGATTGTGCTAGAGCCTCTTGAAATAAAGAAAGTTGAAGATGTGAGACTTCTTGCACATGAATATTTTGTGTCTAATCAAGGTTTCATTTATACTACTAAGTTTAAAATGTTTTTGTACCAATACAAGGGCAGGTTGCTAAGGCAAAGAATGAATAATGTCACTCCAGCGAATGAGCAAAACTTGTTGAAAGAACTACAGATAAAAGTGGAATCTAAGATGAGCATAATGACCCCTCATAAAGGGAGACAACTATTACAAGACACAAGATTTATTATCTATTCAGGATGGGATATGATGGCTTCCATTATCTTTGATATCTTTGTGAGAAAGAAAGATCCAACAAGGAGAATATTTTCTAATGAAGTGGACAAAATATATGATGGCTCTGGGTATGATCTTCAACAAAAGGCTTTTATACAATGGGAACTATACCCAAGGGAAAAGAGGTCTATCCTTGTGAACACTGATGAAGCTTTTGGTCATCTTATGATTCAAAATGTTGGGGAGACTAATCCCAGGATCATAGCCAAATTAAATGTGGATGTGGCTCAGCTTGATCAAGGTTAGGTGGAGCAGCTAACCCGGGGAAGAAATAATTATAATGCCATGTATGAGATAGGAAAAGCAATAGTGGAAGGAAAGAGCAATATATATCCAAGAAAGGGGGGAGGCATTATATGACTATGAGAAAGAACATAGGGTACTTTTGGCTCTTCAGGACACCACTTATTGGAGGTTAAAGGCCCAAAAATTTGAGAAGGAATTAAAAGGGGAAAATGAGAAAACTAAGGAGATTGTATATAATCTAATGTATGAATTAATTAGGCATCATTTTAAGGAAATGATGGTTCAATCCACCAACTTTTTTAAAACTTAATCGGTCACTTTCAAGTCTCTTGAAGATCATACTCGACTAAGGAGAAGATTATATGAGAAGGTGGAAAAAATAGATTTGTTATCCCCTGATGACCTCACAAAGGGCAAAGAATTACTTGAAAAACACCAAGAGTTCTATGAAGAATTGGTCGAAGACATGAGACTGTTGGATGCAGATGACACAGACATACTTCCTTCATTGATAAATGATGGAACACTTATTTCTTTGGAGCAGTGGAAGAGTGAGTTGACTAAATTTTTCTCTCGGGATATAAAAGATGAAGAATATGATTTAGTAGTGCTTATCATCCACAAACTGATGGCCAAACAGAAGTGGTCAATCAAATTTTGGGTAATTTGTTGTGATGTATTGTTGGAGGGAAGCCCAAGCAATGGGATTTGGAATTACCCCAGGCAGAATTTGCTTATAACAGCTCTGTGAATAGGTCATCTGGTAAGTCACCATTTCAAGTTGTTTATGGTCGAAATCCTCAGGGTGTTCTCGATTTGGTGCAACTTCCCTTGGGTGACAGAGTTAGTGATGATGGAGAAGCCTTTGCTGAACAACTCTTCCAGTTGCAGGCAGATGTAAGACATAAGTTACAAGACATCAATGAGCGGGATGATGGCTGGAAGAGGAAGAGGAAGGGGTAGAGGTCTTACCCAAATGCAGAGAGATATGATAAGCTTGCAAAGACAAGTAGCAGAACTCACGAACCGATCGGAAAACCATGGATTACAAAGAGAAGAAGATGAATCTGATGGAGAGGCGAACCAAGGAGATGAAGGAATAGAAGAAGGACGAGAAGAAGATGAATCTGATGGAGAGGCGAACCAAGGGGATGAAGGAATAGAAGAATGATGAGAAGAAGTAGTGAGTTTTGAAGAGAGGCTGCTCAGAGGCTTGGAGGGAAAAAATGAAGCGATCAAGGTTGATGTTTCTGACTATTCAGGTAGTCTCAAGCCAGAGGAAGTGATAGATTGGTTAAACGAGATGGGGAAGTTTTTTGAATGGAAGTCTATGACAAAAGAAAAGAAGATGAGGTTTGCATGCACCAAGTTAAAGGGACATGCGATGATCTAGTGGGATCATCTCCAAAATGAAAGAACAAAGAAAGGGAAGGATAAAATCAAGAAATGGAGCAAAATGGAGAAAAAGTTGAGAGAAAAATTCTTACTGGTGGATTATGCTCAAACACTCTTCCGAAGGTTTCAGAATTGGAAATAGAAGTTGTCTTATGTGCAAGATTATACAGATGAATTTTATAAATTGTCCATCTGTATAGAACATCAAGAAAGTAATGAACAGTCTGGCTGCAAGGTATTTAAATGGTTTGAAATACACTATTTAGGATGAGCTAAGCATGCATCAGATCAACTGTATGGAGGATGCTTATCAGTTGGCTCTAAAGGCTGAAGAAAAACAAACTAGGCAGTATAATCAGAGGAATAGAGGAGGACGAAGAGGTAAATCAACTCCATTTTGAGGAGGCTCAAGTTCCAGTCAAGGGAGTGAGAAACAAGAAGAAACCCGTTCGAATCCATGGAATCAACAAAAAGGAAGGGGGTTTCAACATGGAAGAGGCTATGGTAATGGAAGAGGATGGGAAGGTCAGAGAAGACCATTCACTTGTTTCAGATGTGGAGAAGAAGGACACAGAGCCTTTGAGTGTTCCAATTTTAACATGCAAGATGGAAATCAAGGAGGGCCATCAAGAGTGAACCTAGCCCAGGTTGACAATGAAGGATCAGAACAAGAAGTGTCTCTGAATATTAGAGAAAGTCTCAGGATGAGGAGGACAATGATTATTCCAGCAAAGGAAGATATAGAGGAGAAAGGCGTTGATGATTCATGGCTAAGAACTAGCATATTCTGAATAAGGTGTACCTCAGGTGGAAAGGTATGTCAAGTAATTTTTTATGGAGGAAGTTGTGAGAACATGGTTTCTAAAGAAATGGTGGAGAAAATAAATCTTCAGTGTGAAAAGCACCCTCATCCCTATCGGGTAGCATGGTTCAAAAAGGGAAATGAAGTTACAGTAGATAAGAGGTGCCTTGTTAAATTTTCCATAGGAAAGGTCTACAAGGATGAGTTATGGTGTGATGTGATTCCAATGGATGCATGCCATGTCCTATTAGGTCACCCTTGGCAGTATGATAGAAAGGTTATTCATAATGGAGAGAAGGATACTTACACCTTCTGGAAGGATGGATCTAAGGTAATCCTGTTACCTCTCAGGAATGAAGGAAAAGCTGAAAGCATGGTATCTGAAAAGGAACTTGTCAAGGAGATGAAAGTAACATGGTGTTGTTATGCATTGGTAGTGTAAAGAGGGAAAGAGGAGGACTTGACAATACCGCCAGAAGCAGCCACGATGTTGGAAGAGTATTCAAATGTCATTCCAGAGGAACTTCCTAATGGGCTCCCCCCAAAATGAGATATCCAACATCATATTGATCTTATCCCAGGAGCAAGTCTTCCCAATCAAGCGGCTTACAGAATGAGTCTGACACAACATGCAGAACTGAACAAACATGTAAATGAGCTCATACATAAAGGGTTAGTGCAGGAAAGCATGAGCCCCTATGTTGTACCATCGTTAATAACCCCAAAGAAGGATGAAACATGGAGGATGTGCACAGACAGTCGATCAATCAATAGGATAACCATCAGGTATCATTTTACTATTCCTCGTTTAGATGATATGATGGATCTTCTTGCTGGAGCAACACATTTCACCAAGATTGATCTACGAAGTGGGTACCACCAAATCTGCATTCGAGAAGGGGATGAATGGAAAACTTCTTTTAAAACTAGGAATGGTTTGTATGAATGGAAGGTTATGCCTTTTGGTTTATCAAATGCACCTAGCACTTTTATGAGACTCATGAATACTGTGTTGTGTCCCTACATTGGCAAGTTTGTAGTAGTTTATTTTGATGATAT
>MU225926.1:1200185-1214299 GCA_018584345.1 Thuja plicata
TGCACCAAATTTGACATGAAAACATAACACACACAGGGTTAAGTCCTGGGTCAACTAACTTGAATTGGAGGTAAAACACAAATCTCTTGTATAGGCATGCATTAATATTTCATAACAAGGTCATGATGAAACTTAGTTAAGAGGAAAGACTTCACAGTTAACAGCTCAAACTAAGACACTAGTTGCAACCTGCAAGCAAACATACTCTTCTGCAAGTAGATGCTACAAAGGGACATGATTAAAAGGAAATAAAATCTTTCACAGTTAACACATCTACCATCTACAACGCATACAAAAAAACAGAAAAGAGACAAGGCTGACACAATTCAATAAATTGGTTCCAAGAACTTCAAGCTCTGCATATTATCTCTCACAATGAGTTACAGACTTCTGCAAAAATACATCAAGGACAGAAAAAATGTCACAAGCATGCCTCCTTACCTAAATCAGAACTCCTTACAAATGAGTCCTCAACTCATACTTATGCTTTTTTAGCCAACTGCATTTTTTAGAGCAATAACTTCTTGATCGGATTTTGGCCTACTCAGTCATCGTCTAACTCTTCAAAAGTCTACAAAAATACCAGTTGGTGACCCAAAATCCATACCATCATCAATACTCCCTTAAATAAGTAGTCTTATCCCTCTAGAAGAGTCACGAAAGTCTCTGAAATGCAATAACTCCTCTGCAGACTTTATCAACTGCAACCTCTGATCTTTTTTAAAATCTGATCTTTCCACCTGTAAAAATATCTGGCTTCCAGCGTCTGAGAAAATATCTAATATCTTTCTGACTCCTTGCCTTCTGCGAGTGAGCGATGCCTTCCGCTCCTTGACCTGTCGCACTCTGAATCTCCTTTCCTTTACCGATATTGAAACAAATCTAATCAGAGATCAACAGACTGTTCTGTGCATAATTTTCTGAAATTTATAATTCTCTGATCAACCTTTGGAAACACTGCAGACTGAGAAGAGTATCTCACCTCTGCAAACTGAACAACCTGGGCCCTGGACACGGTGAACATGGTGAATGCACTATCAACTCCCTTGACAAATTTTGCTCTAACAGTTCATCGATTCTGTCAACATTGCTGCTACATTTTTCACCTTTTGAAAGATCCCTGCGAGTGAACAACGAGCCTCTATTATTTCTCATCGCATACTCGCGGGCCTGAAAATTCCACTTTATGACTTATTGCGAGTGTGCGACAATATTTCTTCTCCTTCATCGCCTAGTCGCGAGCTGCTTTCTGATCACCCTCGTTTACTGGCGACTAAGCGACGACCTTCACTTTTAAACTCATCGCATAGTCGCTAGCAGTTTTTCCTTTGTCTGAGTTGATCTGCGAGTGCGCGACACATTCTTTCCTTTACTCGCCGCATACTCGCGAGCTAACACTTCATCATCTGAAAACAGCAGCGAGTGAGCGATGAGTTGATCATTTCCTTTGGTCGCTCGGTCGCGGACCTTTATGAATCTTGAATTATGCCTGTGCGACTGAGCGATGCATCCCATCTTTAGCTCGTCGCACACTCGCGAGCCCTTGATACTGACATAAAAAATTGCCGCGGGTGCGCGACATGCATAATCTTTACTCGTCGTTGACTCGCGAACTAGGAACCTGACCTGCAAAAGACATCGCGACTGTGCAATTATCATTGAAACATCGAACCCGCTCACTCGCAGACAGACCAAGAACAGACAGAAACTGATCGCGATTGCGAGATGATCATTATTATAGCTCGTCGTGCACTCGCGCAACTTAAAGTCTTTGACATAACTTTATCGTGATTGCGCGAATTTCTTCCAAAACAGCTCGTTGCCAACTCGCGGACGAATCAGACCTACTCAAAAAAAAGCTCGCGATTGCGCGATGATCATGATTATAGCTCGTCGCGCACTCGCAGAACCTAAAGACTTTTCAGAACTACTGACGCGACAAAGCGAGCAGGCACAAAGCATAAATTTAAAAAGGGATTTGACCTCTTTCCGCGCGGCAAACACAGAGGATTTAGAATCAGAAAGCCCGGGAAAGAGAAGAAAGCAAGAAATTCATAGAATGAGTATGAATGTGATCCAACAGAACTGAGAATCTTACCCTACTCCATTCAAAACATAGTAAATTCACCCGACTGATCTTGGTACCGAAAATCTGTAAACAGGCACTTTTAGGAGGGATAAAGGGATTAGACGGTCACACAGGGCAGACCAGGCCAAATTGCATAGGATGGAAAATTTGGGCAACAGTTATAATGAAAAATTAATAATATGATAAGTTTCCAGTTGCATTCTCAAAGAACTAAAATTTGAATAGTGATGTTTATCCAAGCGTAATGTTCAAATATCTCAAAATTTGAATTATATTGTTGCCCCTATAAGATGAGAGTGAAGTATTTTTTATTTTTTTTAAAAGGTGGCAGTGCCACTTTATATATATATATATATATATATATATAAACTGGTTCAAAGAGCTCCCGGAGAAAAGAACCAGAAAGAAAAACTCTGATCATTGCAAATGTATCCTTAAAATAGAACAACATATGTGAGCCTATGTAAAAATGCATAATTGTATAACTTTTTATCACGGGTCTCCTTAATTTGTCCTTTTGGGTTTTCTACAAGGCACATTATCTATATTCTTCATATATAGTTCATTACACGCATGTTCATATGTTAAGCTTACTTAGGGAGGCAAGAATATTTCTAGAAACTTTTAGGTGCCATAGAAAGTTATCTTATTTTAATATTAGTTATTTTGTTTCACAGGATTAAGACATTGGTCATAATCCTAGATAGTCTCATCTCTCAACCTTGCCTTTATATGCAAGGAATCATGTGTATATTTTAATGTCAATGAAATTTTATGGAGCCATAATCAAGTAATGTCTTTCTCTTGATGCTCTCTTATGGAAGGCATCTTTCAGTTTTGCATATGAATTTGGAGGCTTGAGTCCATCGGTGACTCTAATATTGCAAAATTATGATCAACATAAGACAATATCCACAACCTCAAATAATTTAAATTTATTTGCATATCTAGTGGTCTCAATTTATACATTATAAATATCTTAAATAAAAATAGGAAATCATATGTGCAAAAGTTACAGCTCCTATCAACACCATAGATACTATGTGCATAATTATCCTTTGGCAAAATTGAGTGTAACTCTAAAATTTTCTTAGTAGGTTGTCAGTTAATAGTATAAGTATCAACAATATCCTAAATGTTAATTCATCATTAAAACCTTCACACTATGTGTAGACAATCTCAAACGATGTTCTACCTATGTTAATTCTATAATATAGATTTCATTATCAACTAGATTAAGAACATCCACATTAGAAGTAGGTATGACATAGTCTAAAATAGTAGATTGGACTCTTCAATGGGATTTTGACTAAAGATGATCCTTATTTTTCCATATAGGTTTATCTCATTCAAAATGCATATGATTCATTAATTTGGTAGGTGGATCTATGACATAACAATGTTTTACAAAATGTGTGTTGTACACATGATAGACAAGGATGAAAATAAAAACAATCATTGGAGGGACAACCTTAATGTTCAAAATAACATTATGTTTGGAATTGATGGTTTTAGTGTTATTTAATTTTGATTAACATGACAATTTGTTAATTTCACATGGTTAACCAACAAACAAAGACTCAAATATTATTTTGAATACCTCTTGAAACAAAATTAATAGGTTTTTCTAAGATTTGGCTATGAAGATAGTCATCCAAGATCTAGAGTCCTAATGGAAAGTACAATAATAGGAGCCGATAATATGAGAAGAATAAATCGTGTTCTCGCCAAGACTGCAATAGAATATTTGATACTACATAGGAGACTACTTGGATAAATAGGCCAAGGTGAAAACATAGGAGTGCATAATATTATGACAAATGTTGTAATCTCATGACATGATAACCAAAGAGACAACTTGCCACCCACCTACGGTGAAAAAGTGAAATTGTTACATATTCACTAAAGGTAGATCACCCTCCAAAGAGGAAAGATGCATGTACAACACATCCACTAAAGGTGGAAAAGTGATAAGGTGATAAGTGCACTAAAGGTAAGGACACCACATAAAGTGGAATGCAATAACATTATAACGCCACCTAAAGTGGAGATGCTCATGTGTGCTCCCTAAGTAAGCTTAGGTGATGTATAATTAGGACCTAGGTGAAGAATAACCAAGGTAAAACACCTTAATTATGCCAACAAATTTGAATATCTATTAAATGAAAGTTTATAACACTTACCCTAGACAAATGAATTATTTGTTGGGTTTTAATGTCCATCGAAGTGCATATTTGGTCAAGATTAAATAATGGGAGGATTGAAAAGTATTACTTCCATGATGGATTTTAAAAACATGTATGTTGAGTTAGAGACAATGATGTTATTTTGTACATGTAAGTAGGCTCAACATTTATCTTCAAGTACCTTTTTGTCTTTTCTAACATCAACATCTTTGTTCTCTACAACATTTATTGTGGCGGAAAAAGGGGATTAACATTTTCTTCAAGGAAATTTTATTTGTATGTCTTTTGAGTTGAATTTATTGAATAAGGAATATTGTTATTGACAACATCAATTTACTCTAGTGAGGTGTTGGGTGTCTAATCTTGTATTTGATTTTATAATTTGTTCATTTTTTGTGGTAACCTTGTATTGATGTCAACACTCTAATATTTTATTTGCTTCTTATTTTTTATGATATTAAGTTGCAAAGATAATGTGTAATTAGTGTATAATGTAGATATGATTAAAAAAGTTACACACATATACACATTTGATTTAATTGATAATATGGTTTACAACATCTAATGACTTTTTTTGTTAATTGAAAATAGATTGGTTTATTATCACTCCAATAGGATTTTTTTTCACCAAATTACTAGATTTGTATACCAAACCTCTTGATATTATTTCTCTTTTGATATACATGTTAGTGCATGAAAGAATTTTTGGTGTGAAAATTTTTTTTACCTAGCTATTTTACTTTTAGCATAATTAGTTGAGTCATATTTACTCTATGTTTGAGCTCACTTAGAGGGTTCATGTAGATTCACCAAGTGTCTCAACACTTGTCCATAGTGTCCTACACTTGTGGCATACTTGGAGGGGTAGTCAGAATTTCAGTCCTACCTTATCACCTCTTTCTTGGTTGTATTTACATGCAAGGTGCCTCTTTATACAATTGTGGTAGTAGCTTATGATACTTCTCATTTTGCATGTATCAGATGTCTTGAATGCTTGATTGATATTGTAGATGCTTGATGTTGATGCTTGAAATGGATGGATGAATTCTTCAATAGAAAACCCTTGCTTCAATGGATGTCATCAAACTAGGGCTTTCACCTTGCAATTGATTGTTGTAATTAAATTGGGGCTTTCATCTTGCACTTTATTTCATGTATGCCAAAATGAAGCAATAAGGTTGCTTTTATAGTGAATTTGGGAAATAGTATTAAGCAGGTCGTTTGTAGATCCAGAAACCCTGCACATGTTTAAAGATAGGCCCCGACCCTAAATCTGGGCACAAGATCCCAGGGACAAGTCAACTTGTATCTGAGGAATAAGTCAACTTTTCAACATGTTCCTTGGGAAAAATTCAACCTCTCAACTTATTCCACCTAGAATTGGCTCAGATTTGATAGGTGGGTCACTATCAATCTACATGTGCAAGATTCAGAGAGTTAGTTGAATCCAATGTTGGGACTGAGTTTTGAGGCCATAAAAGGGGTGATATAGGGCCTAGGAGATGGAATGAATTTTATGATTGGATTAAAATAGAGGAGGATGCCTAGAAATAAGGTCCTACCTTAATTTTGCACAATTTTGAAGGGATTAGAGGACTCGCATTTCAATTAGGTATGCATTAAGTACAGTCATGAAGTCCTAGAATAAAATCTATAACATGTAAATACAGAAAGGCGGGTGCTAAACAATCATTAAATTGTAGAGGACATTAGGTTATTACAATTTAGGATGATACAGTTTGAAAGGTTGTTTCTAAATCATGCAAATGACTTTTTGAGTGTTTTATTCAATGTGTATATTTTTGTGCTCGATCCAGTGGAGTAGTTTATTTTATAAAATGATGTTATTCAACTATTTGCTGATTTTCTATTTCTCAGAGGGCATCGGTGCACAATACTAGTTTATTGAAATTTGAGAGACCTATGTGGGCTTATACAAACACCATTTTGGGTATCATTTTTTGTTAACCTGCATGATGTTTTGAGATCAAGACAGTACTGATGTTTATCTTTTGTGATAGTATTGCATAGTATCATATTCTAAGTATACCTCTTTTGAGGTGTTGTATATATTTTCTATTTTGCAAATGCACTAAAATAAGTGTCATATCATTGTATACTTTCACTAGAGTTTATGTTTTTACATTATGGGTGTTTGTATGATTTTTTCATCTTGTTAAGTTTTAAAATACAACTTTATATTTGTCTTCTTTCTCCATCACTTGACATAAAATATGTGAGAACTCATTAAAAAGTATGTAATTATGTAAATGAACTAATACATAGTCCCACAAAATTAATTGTGTGTTCCTTATGGAAGTCATAGTAGATCTAATGTTGGGTCTCATTCCTATGCACATCAACGTGTCTAATTTCCATAGGTTTTCTATCATCACTTCCTCGTCAACATTAAGATAAAATCATGACATTTTTATTTATAATGCTTTTTTTTTTTCAATGGAGTAGTAGAGGAACCTCACGGAGTCTTATGAACCACATATTTGGAAGGGGGGTCATATAGACTTACTCTTTTGCATCTCTCATATGGGGGATCCTTTTAGTGGATCATTTTGTGAGATTCATGAATATTAGGTACTTCTAAGTAGTGTACTTGATGGTGATAAAATTCACACTCACAAACAAATGCAACATATTTTTTTTCCTTATGATGCCATGGGCTTAAACATCATATATTTGTTTTTAAAGAAACACTGTAATTTCAATGAAAATGACTTCCATAAATACAGATAATTCCATTAATAATTCAATTGGCCTCTAATATGTCATTCAATCCTACATAACACATTTAGAGACTATCTCTGCTTACAAATCGACACTTATTTGCAAAAACATCAAAACTACATATTTACTATTCAGACAAACATAAAAGGACAACTCCCACCCATAAAATTATCTTCCTCCCTTTATTTATCCTTCCTTCTTCTGCACACTACTTGGACCTCTTATCCACCAATATATTCTATTTTTAGACTCATGCTCAAAGCCGCATGTCTAACTCGATTCCCTTCAACTAATGACCATCTCTCCATGTGTTCTCACTTCTTCTTTTCTTCTATGCTCACCCTTTCTCTAATTACTCTATCGTGTAACAATCATTTCCCAACATGCGCGGTGTGAGTTCCCTCTTTTGAAACAAAGGAGGGCCTTTCAATTCCTCATTACATTATTTATGTTCTACATTTTCTTCACAACCCTTCCCCCTCTAACCACTCGTCCCCTCTTCCCTTAGCGTAGAAATACCAACGAAAACTAGGAAGAAAGAATTCCAAGTTGCAAGCGTTCTAAAACTCCCAAGCCACATGGTCACTAGTAAGATTCTGGATTCTGGATTTTCTATTATCAATTTCATCTTCTTGTTAGTATTTTAAAAACCTTCAATATCCATCTTGTCCATATGGTGCATCACTTTGTTTACACAATTATATTGTGTTGCCCATATTCCCACATTGGAGTATGCACCAACCAAGGGATCTAACATGTAGTTGGGAACACTTTTAGTAGAATAGTATAAGGACATCAAGCCCACATCAACATTCAAAGAGTTTTCACAGAATTTATATATTGAAGCAAATAAATGAGAAAATATATTTTTGTTGATGTTGATTATGATTTTCCTGGGATGCTCCTGTATCAAACTCCCTGAGTTTTAAATATTTGTGAGAATGGCTCACAAATGGGATTAGGTAGTAGGACTTTCCTTCTAGGGTACAATGACCTATATAAAAATCCATCACTAATGTAGATGGAGACAATTTCTTCTTCCACCTCATCCAACACTTCATTGGGATTATTGTCGTCCTCCTCCACCAAGTTTATTCTCTTCTTCTTTGTCTTCTCGTGGACTCATGTCCACTAGACTCATGCCCACAACAATATGACCTCCTCCTCTGAGAAAATTTTCGTATTCTCCTCCACATTCTCTCTACTCTCCTCCCCTTCCTCATGGAATATTGTCCACTATAAAACAACCACATCCACCAATGTCCTGTAACATCCTCCATTTTCTCTATATGCAACCAACTAAATTTCATAGGAAATAATGCAACTACATCTTTCCCTACCTTTAACAAAGGTAAACTTAACTCATGAATATCATAAAATTAATTGGATTTTACCTCATTCTTTTTTACCACTCCAACATGCTCATCTTCATCATCCACATGCTCTTCACATTCCACCATTGTAATCACATCTCCCTTGTCCTTCACTATCCCATCTATTTTCACACCTTCAAGTTTATCCATCCACTCATGTTCTATTGGCGAAAATTATGCCCACAAATCTTCCTCTTCCACTACCTTAGTTTGTGAGGTATTTTCTCTTTCTTTGCGTTCTTTTCCTACATCCACCAACTATCGATCCATCATAACCAAGTTCTCCCCTCTTCTTTCTTCATTAAAATCTTTAGTCATTGTTGATACAACTTCTTCCACTACTACACTATTCAAGGGCTCAATCCTTTCGATCTTATCCTCAAGAAACTCATGCTCTTCAACATGTTCCTCATCAAAAACTTGACCTTTATGCTCATTTATTGTATCCACCTCCTCTTAAGGGCATTCCTCTTCTGCTACAAATATTCCCATTCTAATCTCCTCTTCTATCTCTTAGAAGACTGATCATGCCTCCTATCTCAACTTCTACACTTCCCTTTCTAACACAATCATTCGTCTCTTCTTTCTCCCTTTCTCCAACATAGGAATTCTCAAAATTCATTCAATCACAAATCCTCTCTTCATTTTCCTTCTTTTCTCCATCAATCATTTTGAGTCTTTCCAACTCTAACCATTTCACCTTCTTTCCCACAACTCTCACTAATATCCCCTACCGAACATGATTTTTGAAGATGCACCTCTCCAAGACCTCTTCTACCCGCTTCCTCTCAAACAAATCTACAAACCTTCTACCCAGATTCATCTCTAATGGAGGATAGCCAACACAATCAATTCTTTCACACAAATTATTCACTCTTCAACATTCTCCACTCACAATTCCTTGTATAAACAATCTCCCTCCAACGAATCTTCCTACACACTCAAGGCCACTAGGTCTGATACCAATTAATGGCAAAAAAATTCACGCTCAAACACAAATACAATGGATTTCTATCCTTATGATGTCAGGGACTTAAACATCATCTATTCACTTCTGAAGCAACACATTTTCAATGGTAGAGACTTTTATAAATATAGGTAATTCTATTAATAATTCAATTGGCCTCTAATCTTCCATTCAATCCTACATAGCACATATGTGTAGAGACTCTCTCTTCTTACAAATCAACAATTATTAGAAAAAACATGAAACTACATACTTATTATTTAGAAAAACATAAAAGAACAACTCTAACCCATAAAATTATTCTCCTTCCTCCGCTTAGTCTTCCATGCTCTATGCACTGCTTTGACCTCTTATCTGTTGATATTTATTGTTTGTAGACCCACACTCAGAGCCTCCTATATAACTCAATTCCCTTCAGCTAATGACCATCTATATGTATGTCCCCATTTCTTCCTTTCTTCTGTGTTATACCTTTCTCCTATTACTCTAATGTGTCAAAATTGTTTCCCAATATACGAGGTGTGAGTTCCCACATTTTTCCTTTCAATGCCTCCTTACATTATTTCTATTCTACCCTTTCTTCATAGCCCATCCCCCTCTAAAACTTCTATCCCATTTTGAAAATTCCCCGCCACATGGCCACTGGAAAGGTTGTGGATTCTGGATTTTCCATCATCAAATTCATATGCTTGTAAGTGTTTTAAAAACCTTTGATTTTCATCTTGTCCATATTATGTATCACTTTATTTACATAATTATATTGTGTTGTCCATGTTCCCACATTCAAGTCAACACCAACCAAGGGATATGACACGTAGTTGAGAACACTTTCAATAGGATAGTGTGTGGATATCAAGCCCATGTTAGCATTCAAATATTTTGCACACAAGTTCTAAATTAAAGAAAATAAATGTAAAAATTTATTTTTGCTCATGTTGATTATTATTCACTTGGAATGTTCTCGCATCAGTAATGCCATTTGTTCTTTTTTATTTGTATTCTTTGATCATCCATGTTGAACATCAAACACTTTTATGTGATGTATTATGTGATATTTGTACTTTTTTATTTGTGTTCTTTGATCATGGTTGTATCTCTTGATCTACAAATTTGAAGTTTCTTTGGTTCCAACAAACACTAGTTCATCTTGTGATGAGTTTACAATTCTTAATATGCTTTAGAAGTTCTTTGTTATCATGTTCATCTTTACATGGACATCTTTTTTTTAAAAATTATCCTTCACATTCTCTCCTTTCGAGGGGAATTTTTTTCCTACAAAGTTTTCTCCCTTTCTCTTTATGGTATATCTTTATTTGAACATAAGTACCTTATTAGGTCATGTTGTTAAGACTCATCTTTTATGTGATTATCTTACTCCATGAGTTTCTCTTAAGGGAGGGTGTTGGTATGAAAAGTTGTTTTACCTAACTAGTTTGCTTTTAGCCTACCTAGTTGAGTCCTATTCACATTTTTTTAAAAGTTCACTTAGTGGGTTGATATATTCCCTCTTCACCTTATGGAAGGCTAGGGGGAATTTTGTCTCATCTCATGTAGACTCACCAAGTGTCCCAATACATGTCCATAGAGTCTTATACTTGTTGCATACCTTGAGAGGTACTAAAAGTTTAAGTCATAACTTCTCGCCTCTTCTTGGTTGCATTGATATGTAAGGAACATGTTTATAAATTTGTGACAATTGCTTACGATATTACTTATTTCACATTTTGTTGGCTTGTGGAGAGCATTTTGTGTTGCAAGTGATATTGGTTGTTTCGAACAAGAATTTTATCCTTTTAGTATACTCATAGTATATAAAATGGTGTTCAAAATGTGAAAAGTAGTGGTTGGAAAAATCACATCCTTTCAATGTACCCATAAGTACATGAAATGATCTTCTACAATATGATAGTAGAGAGGTACACACCACATAGCCAATAGACAAAAAATGTTAATCCTACCAATAAAACCTACTTAGGAAGAAATCAAACTTTATTTTGGTCAAGTTTTATGTCTTACAATAACAATGAACAAGTAACAAAGGGAAATAAAAATGAAACTGTTCTTATTTCATCTTCAAAATTTATGTATGAATCCAAAAAATTTATTGTAACTATAGTTGGTGATAGTTATAATTGTTGAGCCACAACACATGAGTTGTAAAAGTGAACTAGAGGTAACTCAAATATGAAATGTTTGCATGTTTAAGAATTTGGAATTTGAAGAATAAAATATTACCACCAACAAGATCTCGTGTTTAGAATGTAATAGCTATATATTGTAGTGTTGTTGCGTATTTGTGCACTTTTTTATCCCATTTTAGTCTTGTATGGATGCATGAGAATTAGAATACATCTCATTCTTCTATAGCAAGAGGTCTTGATACCCTTGTATGAATAAAATTTCATAATTGCACTTCAATTCATGAATAAAATAAGAAACAGGTTGTTTGCATATATATGATGCTCTTCGAGAAAGTTGATATTCATTGTGCTAGTGTGTATTTGAGGGAGAGTACCCTTCATTTTTTTTCAATTTTCCATTGTAAGTGTATTTTAGGGGGCAGTACCCTTCATCACACATGGAGATGAAGAAGCATACGCACACCTTTGATTCAATCCAAACACAAATTCAATCCTTTGTCCAAACCTAATCCAAGCCGAGAAATCTTTAAACCAAAATTTTCATCCAACTCTTTCAATTTCTCAGAGAGAGAGAGTCAAAACATTATTTTTAAAAATTTGAGAAAAAACAACACAAACCCATTTCCCCCTTTTCTATTATTTTTTATTTATATTTTCCTTTTTTCATAGAAATAGGCATTTGCAAATAACTTAAAGCTAATAAACCATTTTCTCTTTCCCTAAAGGGATACTTAAACATTCCAAATCACTTATTCAAGAAATTTAAATAGTTTGATTGACTTCCCAATTATAAAAACATTTCAATCATAGTTAAATTCATTGCAATAAATTAAACATATTTTGTAATACATTTAAATTAGTATTTTTCTCTTCTAAAGTGGAATAAAAGTAAAACATCATTTACTAAAATTAAGGTCTTCGAGCTAATTTAAATATTTTCAATAACAAGCTAACGCTTATTTTATGGAGTTAAAACTTATTTCATTCAATAAGAAATAATTTATTAGTTTCGATAAAATCAATACAATTCCTTAAGCAACTATCTCTTGGATAAGTAATTTATAAAATATTTCCTCTTGATTTCCCAAACCAATGAATGAATTTGAAATGTAATTAAGCTCTATAATTTTTTATTTTCTTTCCCAATCTTACAAATTTTCAAAAATGCATTAAATACTATTAATACACAAAGTCTTAAATTCAAACTAAAAGTGAATGCAAATGAGGAAGTAAACAACAATATTTGAAATCACACATTTATAAGTTTTTTAAAGCGTGTAGATACCTGAATTACCACTGTTCGGTGTCTAATAACCATGAAGAAATATAAGATATCATCCCATACATGAATTAGGTGCAAGAGAGGGTATCAAACACATTAACCCAAAGTGACATCTTTGATTTAATACCATCGAGGATTTCTCATACCTACATACCTTTATAGAGAAATGCCTTGTACCTTGCATGCTCACACCACATGTGAAATATGATTACTCCATAAAATATAGTTGAAGAAATACATAATCAATAAATAAGGTGCAATAGCACATACATTGTATAATAATATAAATAAAATAATCACAACCATCTGAACTACCAACACAATGACAATATCATCCATTTATGTAAACATGTACTTATCTATAAATGTAAAATACATGATGGGGAGATCATCAAAATAATCACATGTATAAATCAAATACCTATAAAGATGACAATTGGATAAACACCACAAGAGATAGAAAGCATATCAGGAACAATTTAAGACATACAACACAATTTGAATATCATTCACTACATTCATGCATAAGAATCTCACACAACGATATGAAGTTACTAGTTTAGAGTAGTAGTTGAAACACTTCATTGGTGAGGGTGCCACCAAGGTTCAAACCTCATTGGGCCATTGTGATCGTTGTCTTTGTGCCTACACTAGGGTGTTGGGCTTGTGGATTTGTATTTGTCGAGTGCTTGAAAGCTTAAAAGGTTGCCATTTACTGTAAAAAAATAAAAATTCGCAACAATATTAATAATAAAAAGGATGAAAATAGAACATTGATAAGCATTCAAAAACACTTTAAAAAGTACAACCCATACATCAAAATACATAGCCAAAATACAATATTGAAAATAATTATCTCAATAAAAGAGACATATGGGTATCACATAGAGATTATATACCTAACACAACTAACTCTAATTACTATTAGTTTTAGGCCTAACTTCTTTCCTTAGAAGAGATTGAGCATCCCCTCTTTTTTATGGCACACATCAAAACTTCACTTTGAACATGGGTTCCTAACTCTATTTACTATTAGTTTTTTGACTAACTTCTTTCTTAAAAGATAAATTTGTACATGGGCGCCTAACATGGCCTAGTAGTTGGAACCCATCTTCCATTGTGTGCATACATTGTCCCTATGTTACACTTAAGGGGGACACCGGTGTGTTTAATTGGTGCACATAATAAGTCATTCTCCTAGGTTCAAAGTGTATGCACCCTAAAATGGTCGCCTAGACTTTGGGCCCCATTTCTCAATTTATCAAATCCGTGAATCAATATTTTCAAATATCAACAATATCAATTATATCAATTTCCTTGATCAAATCATAATC
>MU225926.1:1230915-1340147 GCA_018584345.1 Thuja plicata
ATGCGCGTCGAGGGGGAGATTGTTGGGTGATGCGACGCGCTCCCCTGCCCACAGGTGGTTAATTATGTGGTGTTCCATGTTCACTAACAGTCATGGCTTTTGGTGCAACGGCAAATGGGCCCTACAGTATTCAGGTTTATTTGAAAGTTTGTTACCAAAAGATCTTTTCGCATAACTTTTTTTACATAGGATTTTTTTTTAAGTTGCTTAAAAGATCTTGAGAATAGTTTGTGGGGAGTAGTTTGATTGATGAAATTTGAAATTATTTATTACATGTATTTGTAAGATTCAATTTAATGAAGTTGTAAGTTTAAATAAGAAATTAATGGATAGGTTTGTATAAGGTGTATTTTCAAATTTGGTATTTTGTTATCTTATTTTTATCACGGCAACATATGTCATTTGTATTTTCGAAGCCATTCATGTCATACTTGATAGGGGTTTCAAGGTTCTTGGATATTTTGATGCATAGAATGTAAAAAAAGTTCAAATCGAAGGTTGGAAGAAATGAAGGCAGGAATATATCTATCATCTCAAGCTAGTTTCTTGCTTAGGAATGATTCATTACATGAAGCAAAATAATTTTATTACTCCTGTCCCTCTTCATAGAGAAAATGGGAGATTTTGCAGATAACTAAGTTTGTCGTGATTTGTAGAGTTTTCTCATTTGTAGATAATTGAGTTTGTCACAATCTGCATAACATTTGTTTTAGTTAGCAAATAATTGAGTTTGCCTCGGTTTAAAAACATGTGAGTGGTATCTATGGATCATTAAATTTGTCTCTGTATGCACCCTAAAATGGTCGCCTAGACTTTGGGCCCCATTTATCATTTTATCAAATTTCTGAATCAATGCTTTGGAATATTTTCAATTCAAATCAATTTCCTTGATCAAATTATAATTAATTCAATTAATTCAATTATTTCAATATTTCCTTAGGTTTGATCATTTTTATTTAATTAAAAGATTTAATCTCCCTTTTAATTAAATAAAATTTATCTTATTTAATTAAAAGATTTAATCTCCTTTTTAATTGAATAAAATTCATCTTATTTAATTAAAGTAAATTTTTTCCCTTTTAATTAAATAAAATTCATCTTATTTAATTAAATTCAATTCCTCTCATTTAACTAAATAAAATTCTTTTAATTTATTTAATTGAAATAAAACCCCTCTTTTAATTAAATAAATAAAAATCCCCACTTAAAGCACTTTATTTGATAAAAAATGAAATAAATTAAATTAAATTAAATTAAAATCTCTTTTTCATCACATCTTCCTAAGTGGTGGTTTTTGCCTCTTAATCTCAACCATTGATCAATTATTTTTGCCTCTTAATCTCAACTGTTCACTTTTCTTTAAAAAGAGAACTCTCCTCATTTTGAGATATTAGAGTTTTTAGTATTGTTATGTTGCAGGTTTGGAGAGCAATTTTGGAAGAGCATTTGAGTATTGGAGCTTGGATATTGCAACTTCTCTTTTTTTGTCTCATTTCTTCTTGCATTCATGGCCCCTCATGTAGATTAGATTCATGTTTATTTTCATAGATTAATCTTACATTTGTATTTCTTTTCATAGATTTAGCCATGCATTGTTATCATTTAAATTAATTTTCTTTCATGCATTGCAATCATATAGACTAGATCTCATTTTCATGCATTTGAATCTCTCGTTTCATGGTGTACTTGCATGGGTACTAACTAGGTCAATCTGAAGGCCTCTATTTCACACATTTGCACTCCATGACTAGAGAGCTATGGATCGATATTTGAGGCCTCATTCTTGAGCAACCTTGGATGGAATGATTCATAGAAGTGTGTCAACATTTTAACACACAATCTCTATTCATAATATTAGAGAAGTGTTGTTCTGGATTATAAATTTTCTCAATTCACTCGAGGGGTATGCTAGTGGAAAATGGAGTGTCTCAATTCACAAGTATTGTTGGATAATCAAATACTTGCCTAGATGGAGAAGTTTAGGTTGATATTGATGCAAAGTTGGAGCATTTGCCCAGACGAGGAATTTGGGTTAATGTGATCCAAGGTTGCATACTCAGACTATTTGCCTAGACCAAATAGTCTAGCCCAGTGCTGACACTTTTGCTCTTATTTTTCTTCATAATGTAAATCTTAAAGAAGGTTGTTACGAAATAAAGTTTACATTCAATAATTTTGTACAAGAAAATAATGGCTTTATAAAGACAACACATTAGATGTAATAATTATACAAAATGTATTTAATAATTCTCTTTAATTATTTTTACAACATAAATCATTATACTTCGTCCCCCTATCCCTAGAGATGAAAAAATAGTGATCTTATATACCCACCTCCAAAATGCGTGCATTACAATAACATTTTTTTAAATCATAACTTACTCATTTATTACCAAATTGAAGGTCTAAAACTTGACTGTGCACTGCTCTAGAACAAGAATACCTCTTCGATAATCTACAAATTTATTCTGATTTCTTTAAAAAATGTTTATTTCAAGAAAACAAGTAGTTCAGTCATTCCAAAGGCTATTACTGGAAATCTTTTCGCAACAAGAAGACTTAAGCTAGTCAGTTAAACTTGGCCCACAACAAACCTGGCAAACATTTATATCCTTCTAGTTCTCAATAATCGAAATTTTATTTTGCTTCCGAATCACCTAAGCCCAATGTTCCAGGGCAGTTTGTCAGTTATGCACAAGAATACCTCTTCGATAATCTACAAATTTATTCTGATTTGTTTAAAAAATGTATATTTCAAGAAAACAAGTAGTTCAGTCATTCCAAAGGCTATTACTGGAAATCTTTTCGCAACAAGAAGACTTAAGCAGGTCAGCTAATATTGGCCCACAACAAACCTGGCAAACATTTTTAACCTTCTCAATAATCGAAATTTTATTTTGCTTCCAAATCACCTAAGCCCAATGTTCCAGGGCAGTTTGTCAGTTATGCACACGAGTCATATCCATAATATACATTCGAAAGTGGGAAAAAAAGAATGTCCATAAGCAGCAGCTTTAGTTCGACATATATGCTTTTCAAATAAAAGTACTTAAAATAGTGTCGACCAAAAACAAAATGCCCGCTTTAAAAAATATCTGTTTGGTGAAATATAATTAGATCCTTATTAAAGTGGAGAATACATCTAGAATAAGGAAACTTCTCTACTCAAAAATGGTATTTTCCTTTGCAATAACCAGTATATATTATTCACAAGGCTCCAACTTGAATACCACGGTGACAGGAAAAATAAGAATGTCAGGCTGAACCTTCCAATCCCACATGGCCATGTTCTGATGACCATATACTGCGCCATTACATTTCAGTGAATGAATCTACCATTGCTCCGTGCCAATTTTCTAATTACAAAAAATGATGATAGCAATAATTTTGTATCTACTAAATGTTATTTGTGAAATTGAACCTTCACTCATGGCAAATCGAAAAAGATATACCATAAACAAAACTGCTTCTCTGATGTACACAGTGAATCTTCCTGGGAGCCTCATATCACCCTAATGTTCAGTTTTGTCAGAAAAACTAGATCCTTGTTAGGGTTGAATAAATCACCTATGCAATCGACCATTACCTTTAACATGGCTTGAGATCACTAGCATCAATGGGAAGAAAGCTACAATGAAATCTCTGTAGTACGTACTAAATAGCTTATTTAAACTGTTTCCTGCCCAATTGTTCTATTGTACCAGTTCAACAACTGCACTCCATCTAGCATGCACCAAGAAATCAAAAATAGAGACATCTACAAGGTACAAGAAGTGAGATTATAATTGTCTGGCCATCCAGCTTCATCACCTTAATCACTAGACGGAAGTTTAATACAACTGAAAGGATCTAGAATTCTGCCGTAGCAACCCTCAATCATCCGACTTAAATTTACTTTCCTGAGAGCAAAAATTCACGAAAGCCTATAAAAAAAACTTCTTTAATCTCTCTAGCGCAGTGCTTGCTGTTTTGTTGGTTGGTTCAAGCACAAGAGCAAATTTGAAATCTGCATCAAAGACAGCATGATAAAGACATCAAATTTTACACATTAAATTGACAGATTATATCACACATGGTAATAATCACTGATCAATCAATTGCATGTATTATACAATATAGACATGTATCTATGTAGTGTGAATCTGATTTCAGGGTGATCGCTATTGTAAAAGCTTATTTGGATAGCATCAAAGCATTTTACCTACATCTTTGAAATTATTTGGCCAAAGATAAGAACATGTGATAAACAAAACATTCTGAAAGAACGTCAGGCCCATCTTTATTGACTAAATAAAATCCAAATTGATTTAAAATTGTCACTGATTTATTTCAACTCCCATTGAGTCTACTGTCTTTTCTTCCATACTCTGTTCTATAAGTTTAAAAGAAAGAGTATACAAAACCCAAATTTATTATTCTCAATTCAATGTACTCTAAAAGTGGCGCCATGTAGCCCAAAAGGCGAACAGATTATACTGCACACAGTTTTTTGACAAGTTTTGAGTGCTAGAATCTAACCATAGCAATGTAGTCATACTATGAAAAAAGGATTTACAAAATTTCAAAACACTTAGACGCAAATTTTAGACCCAAGCAAAAGTTCAACCATACCTTCAATAGCATCCTTATGGTAAGAAAGCATCTCCCTTGCTGTGCCTCTTCTTAAATATGCTTTAACATTCTATTGGAAGCAAAAAAAAAATCTTAGATAATCTACGATAAGACGTCAAATAAGATATTTTCTGCAGCAAAATTTACAGATACAATCAAAGTGTATGCATAGATGGCGTAAAGAATTGTTATATGAATTTTCCATTAGAGAAATACCATGGCCTTAATCACATGTACATGGATTCTAGGAAATAATAGATGCTCTAATTAATGATACAACTCTTTCAGCATGATCAAAATACTCAAATCACCTCGAAAGAATACGTGTCTAAGAATTGGTTCAAAGGATATTCCAAAAAGTTCCAAAAAACCAAAGAGCATAGACAGAAGCTGACAATGACACTGTAGATACTTGTTTGGTAAAAGATTGGAAATGAAATACTCAATCATACGACCAATTGCTCTAGCAGTCATCATTTGGAATATTAGGCTGACAGAAAATCAGATAGTTTGAATTCAAACAATTTGGGTGTTTTCTCAAAGGTAGTTATGGAGAGTTTGCATGCAAGCATCCAAGCACTAACAAAGGCCCAAGGGAATGCAAAAAGTTAGGAAGTTATGAAGTTGTGAGCATGCGAGCATTAACGAAGGTTTGGGAGTTTTAAAGTATGGAGCAACCAAGCATTGGAGCATAGTCAATGGTTTTGGAGTTTTAAAGTACACAGCAAGCAAGCACCGGAGACTAGTGAAAGGGTGGAGGTGTGTCTTATGTGTCTTCTATTTTTGCACTTTTCCTCTTGCTTAGCAGAATACATTTTTGCACTCATGGATGCATCTATAATTCTTGTTTTGACTTCATATAACTATTTTGAATGGAAGTCTAAGATGATAATCTATCTCAAAAGTCATGGACATCATAAAGTAACAATGGGACTCAAAACTGAACACAAAAGGCAGCAGAAAAGATAAAAAGAATTAGGAAATGTGATGAAGCTTTTGGTACACCGTGAATGTCGATCTCTCTTAACCTTCTTTTTCACATTGAATCTGCCACTATACCAAATAGAGTGGACTACCTTCGAAAACCACTTTGGTAAGAAAGACGATTAAGAAATCATCAATTGGAGAATGAACTCATTGGGCTAAGTCCTACCATTTTTGACACCATACAAGATTTCTAAAAATTCAAATCTGTAAGATTGTAATTGGAACAGTGTGGAATCAAGAAGCATCTGAAACCCGAAATTGAAGGAAAAGCTAACTTTTAGACGCTAAAACTTGACAAAAACGGAGGCAAAGGACTTGGCTTTGTTAATGATTGCCAAGGTGATGGGAAATGTGCCTCGAAAAGTTTGTCTAGAGCCTTAAAATGTTTAAATTTTGGTTGGTTATCCCTATTTTTTACAAATCAAAAGATAGGGACACCAGTTGGCTCCGACTGGGGAACTGTCTTTGGTTGTGGAAACGATTCCACAATCGAAGATAGTAGAATCCAAAATATCAAAGTGCCTTATTATCCACTGGGTTACACAGTCTTGCATCAAAAACATAAAACGACAAGAAGTATGACGCAACTAATGCAAAGCAAACCCACTTTAAACTAGACGAAAACTATGTAAGGGCACCTATTAAAAAGAGAAAACCTACCTAATTTAAACTATCCAACAATGAAACCTTTAAACAAAACCATTTACTGGCTCAACAAAATAGTTGCCTTTTTTCAGTAGTTTGAAGTACCTTGCATGTTCATAGGCAACTTTGTATAGATGAAGCACAAACAATGGTACCAAAACTTGATGCAACACTCCTTGGAAGAGATGAACAATTTCACCTTCCTTGGATGAATCAAATGTACTACTGCCCCAAAGTGAGTCTGTGAATTCAAACTATTCCTGTTGAACTGCAAATGCATGTTTGGCCTCTCCCTCAGATGTATTTTCATACTCATGTACTGTAATATCCCTACTACAGACCTGGAAATAAACAATTTAGTAAGTTTTAAACTTATTATTTTAATAAGTATAAGCCTTAACATATATATATCAACTTCTTCAACATAGTTGAATCGTCAAAGAGCCTTGAATAGGAGTCGTCGAGGATATGAAGAAACTCAACAGGTGTTTGCAAGAAGATGACAAATCATGACACGTCGTTGATATGTTGCCACATCGGTATAGGCACATCTACCATACGGCGATTCCACCTGGAAGAGGTTACATATGCCCGAATAATACTATTGAGCCGGTGAGAATTGAAGTGACAGGTTAAGACAAGTATGTCACATCGTGACATGATGTTAAAAATCCAGGCAATACATTGGGCATGATTCATAACAGCCACTCCATCTATGTCGATAATTAAAGGGCAAAGGCAACAGCTATGTCCATGAGGGACGCTCTGGTAAATTGGTCAAAATCTATCACATATCTCTGCAAGGCTAACCGCCGATATGTATATCATCGGGCTTGATACAGAAATCACCATACATCAAAGACTTACACAATATATGATCGGGCAAGACTTCCGATTCATATATTGGATTATATATATATATATTTCCACTGTGCCATAATAGAAGCCGATAACATTATCGGGCTGACAGATCAATAATCCATGGTTAATTCATGATTAATTATGTGATCAGTTCGAGATTGTTAACAATATTTACTCATGATTAGTTTACAATAATCATGAATGATTATTGTAAACAATAAACTATATTTGTTATGATGGGTGATGTCTTTCCACCCGCACCCTTTCATATTTTAAAGAGCATATATATGCAAGCTGATCGGCTCATCAAGAGCAGTGAAGATAGATATTTTATAAACTTATATTTTCCCTTGTGGAAGCGCCCGTTTCCAGAGTATAGAAAGGTTGAGATAGTAACAGCTGGTGCAGGCATTTCATTTATGTATCAAAGACATCTAATTAAGGAGCATAAATCATTATCGATATATTAGAGACGGCTCATATATCATATAGAAGTATTGCATATAGGCAGTTCCAGAATATCAGAGACAGCATATATCTCTGTCTAAGACCATTGTATCAGCCTGTAGTTGCAGCAGATGTCACATACGAAAGATCAAAAACAGCCACACAGGGTATTGTGCATATATTATATTGTTATATCAGAAACATTCTCATATTGTAAACTGCATTCTTGAAGCATATTGATGTTCAGTATATGCATTAGGAATTACCAGTAATACAATAATTTGCATTCTTGATGTTCAGCATATGCAGTTGGAATTTCCAGTAAGTTGCCCATTTTTGGTACCCACGGTCTAAAATGGTCTTGGTCATAATTAAAAAATTCCATGCCTTAGTCGTTTTTATCATAGTCGGGATTTTGGGCTTTAGGTACCCATCGGGAACAGTCATCAGAAATGAAGTATCTAGTCAGAAGCATTGTTCTTTGGTCAGTCTATGTCAAGTCCAACTTTCGGTCATCAGGTTGTCAAGTCAAAGTCCCTTAAAATTCTTGTAAAAACAAAGAACTTTGGGTTTTGCAGATATTCCAGAACCTCGTCGGAATCCGAAAGCCCAAGAAGAATTCGAAGTAATGGAAGAAAACAAAGTGGCTCATCAATAGAGC
The DNA here is from genome assembly GCA_018584345.1 of Thuja plicata. Classification (NCBI taxonomy): domain Eukaryota; kingdom Viridiplantae; phylum Streptophyta; class Pinopsida; order Cupressales; family Cupressaceae; genus Thuja; species Thuja plicata. Next base: position 1,239,128 of record MU225926.1, read on the forward strand.
ATCTTTTCGGGAAATCAACGAATGCCGGAAGTATCATCGGGTTTTGAAGGAAGGAAAAAACTTAAAGGAAAGCCGAAGAAAGGTGGTGCAGTCATCAAGGAAAGTGAACTTCGGGAAAATTATGTGTTGGCAGGGCCATCAAGATCCAAACATCAGTAAAGAACGATGAATGTTAGCAAAATATTCTCCAAATGAGAGAGATTCGGGAAATAACATTAGTTCCAGAGCTATCATCGGATTCTGACACATGGAAAGACAAAAGAGGAACTACCAAAAGAGAGAAGTGAAGACATCGGGATGGAAAACAAGCGCAAAAAGTACGATCGGGGACCGACGCCTAGTTCAGAAAAATTGTAAAGAAGGAAAAGCTCTCTTTATAAAGTAAAATCAAAGGCAAAAAAAAGTAGATAGTTCTCGAAGAGGCTTCAGATTCCGAAACTTGGAAATAAGTCTAAAATAAAGTAAATCAAAAAATTGGAAACTTCCAGGAGGGATGTCGGAACCCGACGATGGGGAAAGCACTTGTTTTAAAGAGATGGATTCATGATTTCAAATTATGCTGACGTGTCCCAATTTTCAAAAGCTGCAAAACATTAAATGTTGACAGGGGTTTTAAAGGAGCGTCTTATCCATCATTAAAAGAGTGAAATTTACATCGTTGGAGCACACTTCGAAGATTGTTTTGGGTAATTTGAAGCGTGAAGAAGCTAAAACTAGGGCATTATGAAGTAGAAACAGGAAATGTAAAGAAAAAAACTTGAGATGGCTCTACAACTTGGCGCGCCCTCCGTCTAACCCTAGTTCCCATAGTCCCGTTAGATTTGCTCTCCCACAGGGCTTGGCAGCCTGCCATTAATGGCATCTACTTCACCCGGCTCATTAACTCCTAACTTGGTACCAAGTATTAATTCACCCGCGAGAGATGTTTCAAACCATTCCTGCACCATTAGAAGCCTCATTGTGGATTCTCGTTCGCGGCCCTCGGCCCCGCTTGGTGTTTCTGGAGACAACGTTCAACAACTCAACTATGGAGAGAAGCAGCCCTCCCCGCCCAGGACGAAATCCTTCAAGCAAGTCGTTCAAAACGAGTGCAGATTGCCGGAAGGAGCCGCCTTTCTCACGGGAGGAACCCAGGGAGCAGCCGGCATTGCAGGAGATGGAGGTAAGGGTTATGTTCCTCCCAAGTTAATTATTAAGCCGAATCTTCAAATGGGTGTTGCTATTGATCAGGAGAAGTCTAGGCTTAAGGAATGTGCTATTTTTTTTGCTGCTTTAGATGTTACCAAAATTCCTTCCAGGAATTTTCTTAATGATTGGTTCCAAAAGACTTGGGGTCAGAAGATGGGTTACCATTTTTCCTATTGTCGTATGCTTCAGAAAGGTTTATTTATCTTGTTTCTCTGCGACCCTAAATCACAAAAATCCATAGTTGATAAGCAGTTTTGGAGGGTTGGTCCTTGCATGTTTAGGGTCATTCCCTGGTCTCTAGAAGCCTCCCAAGATGAAGTTTTGGCTCTGTCAAGCCCTAGGTGGTTGATCATTGGCAACCTTCCTCCATTCCTGTTGAGCCTTCTTCCTCTCGCTCTGGAACCGATTGGCACAGTGATTAGGATTGATCAATCCAATGTCCTAATACCTAACACGGACGTCTGGGTCCTCTTGTCTGTCAAACCTGGGGTGGAACTCCCCAAAACCCTGCAGTTTGACCTAGATTCCTCCCCTATCTGTTGCTCGGTCACCTTCCTGGGTGGACTGAATGGTTGTTTTATTTGTAGGAAAGGACACAAAAGCAAGACTGCCCCATTGTGAAAAAGAGAAATCCTGTGCATTCTAAAGCACCTCCTATCCCTAACCTCGAGCTTAAGAGTAACCCCTCCACGGAGTTGTCGGCCTTTGCCCCCAGTGCTAACCCTAATCCTCCCCCCTCGTCCACATTTCGCCCCCCATGAATGGAAGCAGGACTTTGTCACCCTCAGTGCTACCTTGGATAAACTAAAAGGCTAATTTGATTCACGGCCCGATCCTCTCCAGCTAGACTCTGTGACTCCGAAACCCCTTGAAGATCTTCCCAATATTGAAACTCTAGATTTTGGGGTAAGTGGATCGAAACAGAAACAAAAACATAGAACCAAAAATGCCCAACAACTCGCCATTGGCAAAATCAGAGACAGAGCATTGAAAAATAAAGGAACTTCTCAGCCTAAATGGAAAGTGTACTCCATTCTTCCCCAAGGTCAAGGGTCTTCCTCTAAGTTCGATGCATCCTTTGCCCTTCCTATGGGCAGGATAGGGAATCCTCGAGTATTTTATGTGCCCTCATCCCCAGTAGAGGAGGCCTCAATTCCCGATCAGGGTGATGGAATGGGAGGGACACCTCTTCCCACCTCTTCAGATGTTGACAATAAACTTAATGCATTCTCAGTTGTTGTTATCCCTGCACCCCCTCCCCTTCCACCCTCGCCTGATCGATGGATCTATGTTGCTAAAGGGAATAGAAAAGAGGAGGTCTCTACCCTCCCTATAGGAAATGCAAAGGTGGACCCAGCTCAGAGGAAGGAACTTGAGCTTGAGGAAGGAGAGATAGATAAGTCTGGTGATGTTCCACAGGGCACTACTATGACTGAATCTTTTGTTTTTACTGTTGATACCTCTAAGGGTAACAAGCTGGATAATTTGAGTATTAGTGGTGCAGAATCTGGTGAAGGTATCATTAAAAAGAAGAGGGGTAGACCTCCCCTCTCCAGTGGAAACCCTAAACTGTCTAAAACACCTAGAGTGGATATCCCTAAATGCTTCAAAGGATTTAGGAAACCCATGGATACTGATAAGTGAGGTTATTTCATGAATATCAAATGTGCTTCTTGGAATGTCAGAGGGCTAGAGGCCTCTGACAAGAAATATGTGGTTAAAAGGCTTCTTAATACCAATAAAAACTTGGATATTCTCATGCTTCAAGAAGTTAAGGCTATAGGATTTGAACTCGACATTGCCCTCAAGTGTATTTGGAAGGATGCTAATGCTTTCTCCACCAAGCACCCTAGAGGTAAGGGGGGGTCTCCGTACTGGTTGGCCCCAATTGGAAGAATGTTGTCCAGGATTGGGGTATCTCTCCCTGCAATAGGGCAGTTTGGATCAGATTTAAGGTAGACGGGTAAGAATTTGGGGTGTGCTCTGTATACGCCCCCAATGAACACAGTGGTAGAATTGAGTTGTGGAGGTGGATAGCAGATTTGGACTCTGTCCCATGGATCCTGGTAGGAGACTTTAACATGGTGGAAAGAGCTCAAGACAAGTTGGGTGGGCTAAGATTTGAGTGGAAAGGTAATGAGCCACTCTTCTGGACCAAGATGATCAACAAACTTAGCTTATTTGATCCTCTGGCTGGCAGTAAAGGGGAGACAAGAGGAATCTGGTATACTTGGTCAAACTTTCAAAGAGGGGATAGGAAAATCTACTCCAGGTTGGATAGATTCTACCTCAATAAGCACCACTTCAGCTGTCCCCCCCCTGCCTGAGGATAATTGTGTGAAAGTATTCCCCTTCACTCTATTTGATCACCACCCTATTTTTACCTCTATTCAGTTTATTAAGGATCAAGGAGCTGATGCTCCCAGGAAGAAAGGTTTTGCACTAAATACATCCCTTTTGGGAGATGAGGAGGTTCAAGCTGTTGTCAATATCGCTGTTGTCAATATCATAGCATGGTACAATGAACAGGTAGCTCAACATGACACTGATATTGACAAGTGGACCCAAACCACAGTTTCTTGGCAGAACATGCTTAAAGCAGCTGGGACTAAGAAGATCAAAGACTCTAGATTTAGAGAGTTCAAACTTGTTGGGTCTCTTCAAGAGGCTGAGGCCCAAATTCAGGAATCCCCCTCTTCCACAGATTTACTCAGCAATGTAATTACCTGTAGAGACTCCCTCAGGAGACTACAATTGGCCAGAACCAGAGGAGCACGGATTAGAGCCAGAATAAACTGGATGAATCTAGATGATAAAGGCTCTAAGTTTTTCTTTCAAACTTTGAAAAAGGAGGCCAGGGATAGAATTGCATGTATTAGAGAACAGGATGTTGTCATTACCTCGCAACAAGAGGTTGCCAATACCTTCTCCAGGTTTTACAGAGAATTGTTTACATCAGAAGACTCAAACAGTTCCAGGGAGTCTGCTAGGGACAAGATCAGAAGCCTCATCCCTAAGAAGGTAGGGGATAAGGAGGCAGACAAGTTAAACAAGGAACTTTCGGTGGAGGAGATCTACTTCTCCATCAAGAAGATGGCCAATGATAAAGCACCAGGGCCAGACGGTCTTCCTATAGAATTCTACAAGGCCAACTTAGACTGGATTGGCCCCAAGCTTCTCAGAGTTTACAATGAAGCTATTGAAGCAGGCACTCTTGGCCACATCCTAAATGCAAGACTCATCAAGCTCATACCTAACGATGGAGACAGAATGTTGATCAAAAACTGGAGGCCTATTACCCTCCTCAATGTTGTGGACAAGATTTTGGCCAAAACCTTGGCTTTGAGGATTGAGAGCCTCCTTCCCTCGGTTGTGAACTTCACCCAAACTGGATTTGTTAAGGGGGTACATCCTTGAAAATCTTATTACATGCTGGGAGGCTCTGGAATGGGCTAAGGTGTCAAATCAAAAGTGTGTCATGCTCCTCATAGATTATGAGAAAGCCTACGACAGGATAGAATGGAAGCTTATCATCGTGATGCTAGAAGCTTTAGGTTTTCCTCCCTTCTTCTGCAGGATGGTCTCGGTACTCCTATATGGTGCTATGGCTGCAGTAGAAGTAAATGGAGTCAGATCTGAATTCTTTGGCCTCTCTAGATCTATTAGGCAAGGGTGCCCCCTTGCCCCCTCCATGTTTGTCATTGTTGCAGACTCTCTCCACTACCTCCTCAGAGATGACTCCCTCTCCCCAAGGGTGAAAGGCATCCTCCTCCCCAACAACCATGAAGTCTCCAACATCCAATTTGTTGATGACACTTCCATTCTGCTTCACCTTGATGAGGATAATATGGGCTTTCTGATGACCAAACTGTACGTATTCTACAAAGCCTCAAGCAGCAAAGTCTCATTACCCAAGTCTATTATGCTAGGGTGGGAACAAGACCCTCCTGATTGGTGGGGTGGCTTTGAATTTCAGTGAGGACGCCCTAAATATGTGGTCAGGTATTTAGGAATCCCCTTTGTTGTATCTCCTAATCTCAATCACATGTGGGATTGGATTAGTGAGAAGATTAATAGGAAACTCACCAAATGGGACAGCAACCTCGTATCATTTCCTGGAAGGTTCCAGGTCTGTCAAAAGATTCTTTCCTCCTCCCCTATCTATTTCTCCTCTATGTGGCTCTTCAACCAGCATCAGTTTAACTCTATCCAGTAGGTTATCAGAGACTTTCTCTGGTCAGATGGAAGGGGTAATAAGAGGATGCACGCGGTCTCCTGGGAATGGTGCTCCAGGGATAGGTCTTGGGGGGGTCTTGGCCTCAAAGATCTGAGATCACAGGGCATTGCTCTAGCAGTCAAGTGGATAGATAAAACAACTGAGGGGATTGAACCATGGAAAGTGTTGGTGAGGAATAACTTGCATCTGGCACACATTAGCAGGGCTAGAGGGTGGCAAAAGCTATGCTACACTGACATCCTGACCATTGACGCCAATGTGACTGTTCAAGGCACCAATGTTTTCAGAAGTATTTGGAAGGCTTGGAGATATGTCAAGAAGTTTTTGAATAATAAGGGGCCGATGGAATAGAGTGGTAATATTTGTGGACTCAAATCTATCTGGTGGAACTTGAAACATGGGGACAAACCACTGGCACTGCTGCAGGGATGTTCAGCAAAGAAATGGGCGGAGAGAGGAATTGCAACATTCAGTGATTTAATCCAGCAGGGTACTCTTCCCCAATGGGAGCTACTTGAGTCCCAATACAGTTTACCCATTTCTCATCGTAGAACCTTCTCTGTTCTCTCTGCTGCATTAGAACCATTAGGTCCCATTAAGGGATGCTGCACTGAATCCTTCTGTAATTTCCAGCTCCTTTGGCCTGATTGCTCTTGCATCATAAGAAGAAAGGAAAAACAGGATCAAAAGCTACAGCTCTGATTTTCATTGACTTCCCATGGCCAGAATTTGATATTCTAGCTTATCTTATTCCTGGTTGTTTCACATCACTTGAACAATACAAATAGATAAACAACAGTGATCCAACTTACAGTACACCTTTAGAGTAATTAAAATGTTTTCAATGTATTTGCAAAAGACTTGAGTATAATCCAAATTGCACACCAAAAGGTAATTTCCTCATGGATACTATCTATTTCACACGAGTCACTCTTAGAATAGAAATCAAGTTCATAGTAATCTAATAATAATTCAAAATAAAGGGCATAAGGCATTACCACATGCATCTGTAGATGACATGAACTATAAAGAATGGTATTTGTTCTTGACATAAAAACAATTCAACTACATAAAACTTATCTTTGGATGTTAAAATACTTTATACCAATGTAGCTGTGAATAAAATGTATTAAATTTTGAGTATCTTTCATAACCACCTAAACTATCAAGAATATATACAATTTACTAATAAAGACCTCATTTTCAAAAATGTCTTCAATCAATCGGGTAACGAAAACTTGAAATGAAAAAGGAAGACAAAGATAGACAAATTAGAACAAAATATTCTTTTGACATCACCTTTTTGTCAATGTCGATAGCTTTACTACAGTCTTCTTCAGCTTGCTGAAACCTGTCAAAGAAATAAAATGAAAACTCCACTCAGCAAAACCAAGACAGCTAAAGCTCACAGCTATATGTAAGAGAATCTAAAATATCGCATATAGATGTGATACCTTCCCAATTCTAAACATGCTGCTGCTCGATTGCTATAGTAAGTAGCATTTGTATCGTTTAACTTGATTGCCTCTGAATAGAAATTGACAGCTTTATGGAAATTTTTTCCCTTATAAGCAGCATTTCCCTGAATAGTGCCAAAAAAATAGATGTACAACAATTACATATAAAGAAAAAGTACATGTTTAAACCTATAATAAAATACAGGTGACCTTGTTTAAAGCTATTAGAAATTATGGATTAAAAGAACCAAATATATCTGGCTTATTATATACGAACAAATCCTGCTAGACAAAACAACTGAAAGAAAAATTGCCATTCAAGAGTTGGGAGGATACAATAAAAGGCTTCTCCTCCAGAAGGTATTTTGAAACTGAATTTCAATAATTTGTATTCGCACAGACAATAAATCTGAATGGGAGGCTCTAATCCCTGGTTTGGGCAGTCTTCTATAGGAGCAGATTATGCAAAGGTATTGAAAGATTTATGGAGGCAATTGTCAGTATTGTGGACCTACTGTGAGGATTGGTTGGGCATTCACCATCACAGTGATAGGCTGGAGATTGGTTGTATTTTTGCCATCCAAGTTTCGTGTGGGACAACAATGCATAGGGCCAGAAACAGGTGAGATGTATGCTTTGGTGTAAGGTTTCCTGTGCTTGCTAAGAACAAGTGCAGTTGCCAGGCGAACTCTGATGACAACTGGATTGAAGAAATTCCAGACTGTCATGCCCCCACCTTCCTCTCACTGCCCCCCAACCCCCTTCCTTACTCCTCAGGAGTGGTGGTGAATAGTTAATCCTTTTGATCTAGGTTTCAGCTAGGAAAGTAAAATCTGTTATCTCATTTTTGTGCAAAGTTCTAATAGGGTGATACAGTTGTGGTGAGTGTTTTGTATAAGCTTATGCTTCTAAACTGCCAGTTTTATGTAATATTTGGTTCTCTAGTTTTTTGAAGTGCATGGCTCCCTATATAAACCCTTCTATATTTTCTATAAAATATTAAAAATTATCTAAAGCAAACTATTTCTAACCCAGAAAAAACATGATCAAGGATAACTCATTCTAGCTGTCACACATAACATTTAACAAAAACTATTAATATAGACATTACATATTTGTTTCCTTGATATAGATACACAATAAGAACAGAAACGGACCAAATTGTGAAAGCATCTAATAGGATAAGCACTTTTTCTAAATTCACAGTTATGTGACATCCATATGTTAGTTGACAAAGGCAAAATCCGTGAACTCAAACCAGCACTAACCTCTGAAATAAAACATTGAAGAAGAATATGTATATTCATAAGAAGACCAGCATACAACAAGTCCATCATGCTTGTATTGACAAACAGTGCTCCATATGTTTTGGGCCTATTGGCAACAAGAAAACAAGTCCAAAATAGCCATGACATAAAGTGCCCCATTATACTTGATTCAGCTTAAAAAAACAAAACCTTTTATTCCCATGATAGCATATAGTTTTTTAGGATACTGGGCATATTTACATAGTTTTAAGCTTCGCATACTGCACAAGGCCTTGCATCAAGTAATAATTTCACAGATTCTAAGATCTAACTAATAAGTTATTAGGGGAAGCTGCCAGCATTAAGCAGGTCTCTTCTCGTACAGAAGCCACAAATATGAGATTGAAATTCACAGCAGTGTTCTCTAGCCTTCATGTCCTCTATTTCTAATCTCAAGGTTCATTGTTTTAACTTTTTACAATTTCAATTGTCTAGATGTCAATCACCTTAATAATTTGAGATATTTCTAATTTCTAATTGCTTCTCAATGATTTCAATACACAAATCTCAAAATTTACCAGATCATTTAGTATTGAATTTCGGTATAAGATACATATACAGTCATCAAATAGGCAGTATTTAGCAGTGTATCAAATTATGTGGTGTTTTATCAGAATTGAACCACAATATGTTTTAGTCAATCTTATTTGATGCATATATGGTCAATGAATTAATCTTATTGTCAAAATCTATTTGTGATGCCAATTCATATTCTATCTTGGAGATCAGTACAAAAGGAACCATGGTGTGATAAGAGATAAGGCACCAAAGAGTTGTTCTTAGCATGCATTGTAATCCTTGGCAACAAACTAATAGAGAGGGGAGAGATCCTACTTAGTTCCATTGGACACAATCACACAAGACTGAAATCAATGAGTACGTGTTTAATACTTAGTAAACAAAAATATGACAAAGTGCAGATAACATAGCAGTTCAGATACAACATATAACACAAAAATTGGCAGAATCATATATCATTTCATTTCAAGTGTAAAGTCTGTACAGATAGCAACATTAACTTGTTTCGAGCCAGATATAAGCAGTGCTTGACAGTTAATTAAGGCTACCAACCGTCAGCAACTGACAACCTTTCAGAACAATTCCTCTATCTCTACCTATGGCCATCCTTTTGGCTGTGAAACATTTGGCAAACGCCTTATGGCATTCACCCTACATAAAGCCAAGGAGTTTTTCTAATACGCAAGCTGCCAAAGGATCCTCGCCAATATCAAGGCTCCTAGTGACGACTCCTACCCAAGTCTTAAAGAGAGCCATCTCCTCTAGTTGGCAGCCATACCTCTAAAGTGTGCCAACTGCATCATGTGGGTTTGGCTTCTCTAGTCATAGCACGGCATCCTCCCATTCCCTTGATGGTGCCTCCATGGGTTGTGAATTGATACCATCACGGGCCTCACAATGTATGTCTCCCCTGTATCTTTTTGGTGCTCTTCAAGCCTTTCTTCTTCTAACTAAGCTTCCTTGGGACTTGTTCCCTCCTCTACTCCTTATGTCACGGTCCCTGTGACTTCCTCCATAAGTTCAAGAGACTCAACTGGTGTCGCATCTAATGGTACTCCTAATAATTGCAGCCAATTGACGATGGTAGCATGAATATCGCCACTAGTACCTTTTGCAGGTAGTGCCTCACCCTCATCTGGTATTATAGCTCCATCTAACGGTACCTCTCCCTTAACTACTTGCCCATCACATCGAACAAATTCAAATGCCTCGCTAGATGGTGGGTTTGGTAGTAATACCAATGATGGTGACATCACCACTTCTGTTGTTACTTCCACCTGAGCACTCTATCCTACCATTAGTGGGTATGTGGCTTTCAATGTCAGTGCCATGGAAGGTAGTGGGGCAAGTGTCTGAACTGGAAGTGACACGTTAAAATACTACTACTAAGGTGATAAGTATGGTTGCAGCAATTTCCTCATTCTCCTCTATGTCCTCTATGTCACCCTCTTCACCTATGGTAACCAAAGTGACTTTAGTGGCATTATCACTTGCTTAAGATACCTCAATGGTATTTGCTTCCTCCTAGCTTCCACAACTAGAAGACTCCTATTGGCAAACATCCTAGCATGGTTTTTACCAGAGTAGTCGATCGCCTCTTGTCAGCATGTCCAAGTGTGTGCAATATAGATAGTTGGCAAATATGGTTCTACTCGACCGAGTGGTTGATGGTAGTCAATCCATTCCTTAGGGGGTACATGAACTCATATTGCATCATGAAAAAGACCAATGGAATGGTGTGCCATGTAAAATGATTTGTGCTCCAATGGGAGAAATTCTCGAATTTTGTCAGATAATGCAGACACCCAGTTCTATACTTTTCTTGTGCCTATTCCTACCATGAGACTAATATGCCATACTGCAATGTTTGATGTGCGGCTTGCCCCTATGAGGTGACTTTATATTACATCTAAGATGCACTTCCAGGCAGATGTAGACAGAAAGGTCTTCTCTACCCCACAACTGCTACAATTGTGGCAGATGTTAATTCATTCTTTCTCTGATAGGTCGTCTCTACATACCAACTTTATTAGGTGCTTCTCCTAATCAGTTGTCATCTATCTTGTTGGTTTCTTCTATCTTGTTGGTTTCTTCAGTACCATTGCTTCTTTCGACGGTATCCTAAATACTCCTATGAACTCTAGTGGCTAAAAAGAAATTGTGATAGGGCGATGGCCACAATAGGGAATAGTGGTTTGGTACGTGTTGCGATCATAACACATTACCATTGCTTTGAGCACCTGTTCAAACTCTCTGATGTTGAATATAGGCATTTGTATTGCTTTATCCACTTTTGCGCACCTGAGGACTTTCTTCATCTCATCATTATCATTTGTTTCATGCCACCAAGTGTGGCATTCTATGTCGCCCAATCCTTCTCAGGTGAGAGAATTGACAGTTATTTTCTCATCATTTTGTAGTCGAGGTGTTGATATCTTCAATCTCGAGCTGCCCCTATATATTTTGGGTCTCCAAAACTGACAATCACCATCTGTTTCTTGGAAGTCACTGATTTCTGTCATTTTGTAAATTAATTTTGAATCCGTTATATCTGGGACGTATGGCAGGGATATGTCTGGCACTCCTCAGTACCGTAGTCAAAGGTCACGCCCTTGTGCGGCAAGGCCTTCAACCCTACGTACGGTGGACACAAAAGTTTGCCCAATGGCAATGTGAGACTTTGGTATGGCAGCACATGGAGTTCGTCTAATAGCAATTCGATACGTCCATACAATGGCGGCAAACTATCGTACAGTGGTGGCAAAGACCCTTTCAAGCATTCCATGTACAATAGAAGTCTCAAAAAACCCCATACGATGGTAAGAGAGACAGGAAAAAGTTGTCAAGTGGAGAAACCTCATATGATGGCAGAATAGAATGGCAAAACTCAAACAATGGCAAAAAATATGAAAGGCGGCAAGATGCGCTAGCAAGACCTGTACAACAGCAGATAATCTAAAAGACTCTCATATGGTGGCAAGCCAAACTCGCAAGACCTATACATCAACAAAGAATTTGAAAAATATTGTACGGTGGCAAGGTGAAAATACTACTCGTCTGGTGGTAGCTATGGAAGAGGTTATCTTTCGTGCAGTGGGAATAAGTAACTTGTTCCATTCGGTGGTAGTGACCACAATCCCACGATCGGCACCAAATCCTCCAACTCGCCAATTTACTGCAACCCTTCTGCACCTGTTTCTACCAATGGTCAATAAAAATACATACCACCCCTTTTATAATTATAAATTTATACCCCCTCCATTATGTGGAGTTTTTATTTTTATTTTTATCATTTATCAAATTTTTCTAACTTGGCATGGGTTAACTCTTTCTTTCTTTTTTTCCATATTCTCCAACTCCAACTTTTTTATTAAACTTTTGCCATTTATTTTTCCCACTTTAACTTTTTTTTTTAATTTAATTTCTTAACTTTTATATTTTTTAAATACAACTTCACTTTTGGTTTTCTAATTTTCTTACTTACCTTTTGGCTGTTATTTTTTCTTTTTACCTCCCTCACCATCTTTGTCTTCCATCTTCCTTTTTGTCCCCCTCGGTTCTTCATGCGTCTTTACTTTCAGACGCATGGCGCCAATTTTCTTACATACCTTTTGGCTGTTTTTTTGCTTTTTACCTCCCTCGCCATCTTTGTCTTCCATCTTCCTTTTTGTCCCCCTTGGTTCTTCGTGTGACTTGACTTTACTTTCAGACACATGGCGCCACCACATGTTCCAAAAGGCTTCTTGTAGCATTCATTGTCACAACATGTTTACTCTAAATCATATATCTTATCTATCAAGGGAGCAAGTCCAATTCCTTTATAGCTCCCATCAACATACCACCCTTTGTATTGTAGGTATCAAACTACATCTCCATTATCGCAAATTGCAAGTGGGCCCGCCAGATTGGGATTACCTTCCAGAGTGTATTGGAGGTTGGCAATGGGGAGGCTCCTTTCCTTGTTCAATGCAATGCCTGATGAGTTCTTCGTTATGCCATGATTGCTCCGCAATAAACATGTCGTCTCCTTTGATTACCATCTTCAGTTGGGGCTCCAATGTCTTCCCATATTCTTCCGAGTCAACCTCATCTTCAAGTGCCACTCCCTTCGTCGCTTGTTCCTTGGCTTGCTCTTCCTTAAGCTTTTTGCCTCTTCATCAATATCGTATGCGACATATCCAAACTCCACCTCCTCTGATGGTGCCTTCCGTATCCAATGTCCCCCGCTCCGCATCCAGAGTGCAGGTGTACCAAATAATGCATTTGTGAGATGTTTGTGAACACAAGGAACTGAAATTCCCTCCACATGTTTCTGTGCCAGCCTCTCTTCCTTACTTGGAACTCAGTCTTCTTCCGACCTATATGGTTCATCCCATATCACAAGGTCTTCTTCGATGCTTGTATTATGCCCAATAGTCCAATCGCCACGGGTAGCATATCCTAACATATTTAATTCCCACAATGGGTACCTTCCTCTCCTTATAGACTTTTAATTTAGATATGTTCATTGGCTCCTTGATTAGTCTAATGTCTAGGGTGGTGAGTTTAATTGCTCTAGTATTCCCAATTTCCCTTACTTTATAAGGTCCAAGCCAACGACTCTGAACTTCCCCAACTTCATCTCGTTATGACCGTTGTATTTAAAAACTAACTGTCTCGATCGGAAGTTCATCCGCCGAAGATACTTATCATCCTAGAACTTTCGTCATCGTTCGACCACCTTCGTCGCCCATTGAGCTATCATTCATCCAACTTCATGAGATTAAACAATAGTTCCTTCAAACTTTTTGCGTCCCTGAGTCGATTCTCTACTGCAATTCTTAGGCTCAATACTGTGTACTCTATTGGCATGACAACTTCTTGTTTGTACATCAACTAAAGGAGTGTGTCTCGTTGTGGCCTTGTACGTGGTACGGTATGCCCACAATATGGCGGAGAGCCTTTCTTCCCAATCTTCCTACTCCACTCCACATGACTTGTACAAAGTACCTCGTTTGTTGATTTGGACTATCCATTGGCCTGAGAATTGACAGGTTATGAAAGATCATGAATTTCATCATGATTGTCTGAATGACCTGGTTCACGAAGTGTACCCCTCTATCACTTGTGACTTGAATAGATATCCCAAGCCAGGTTACAATCTGCTTGTACTGAGTGCAATGTTGTCTGAGAGTGCCCTTGCCTTCACCCACTTTGTGAGATATTCGGTGGCCACCACATTGTATTGGCACTAGTGCATATTACTCACCTTTAATGGTCCAACAAAGTCGACACCCAACCTTTCAAATACTTCTCGCGGCTACAAAGGGAACAATGGCATGAAGTCCTTCAATGGCTTACCCGCCCTTTAGCATGTATCACATCTCAGTACACATTCTCGGGCGTCCGTGTGCAGGGTCAGTCACCATAGTCCCGCTAGCAGTACTTTCTGTGCAGTAGTGTCTAGGCATATGTGGCCTCCAACCAACCATTCATGTGACTCCTTCAATACCCCGAAAAACTCCTCTTGCATTACAAACCTTCAATACTCGTTAATAAGTTGGAATGTCTTGCTCTTCAAGGCTAATTTCCTTCGCTCACTTGGCAGCATATCCCGTGGAAATGTGGACGTAGATAAGTACTCGGCAATACTTTCGTACCAAGGTGGTAATGCGGCAATGTACAATAAGTGAGCATTCGAAAAGTCTTCATTCACTCCATCTAAAGGCACTCTTGATTTGATTCACAAGAGTTGATCTTCTATTACGTGGCTCTTCCCAAGCCGTACCACAATGTTGAAGGTGAATTCCTGCAACAGGAACAAGCGCTTGCTCACTCTCCCTTGGATGATCGGCTTATTCACCAAGTACATCAATACTTAATGGTCCACATAGAAGGCGAATGGTTTTATCAACAGATAGTACCAAAAATTTTGTACGAAGTGCAACATTCTCAGCGCCTCCCTCTCCATCGTATTGTAGTTTTGTTCGACTTTTGAGTAGGCGGCTGGCGAAAAAAAAAGGGGCGATCCAACCCTTCAGGGCCAGCTTGTGCAAGGGTTGCACCAATGGCATAGTTTGAGGCATTCACATGTACGTAGAACTCCTTGTCCAAGTTGGGGTATGCCTAGATAGACGCGCTCACCAATCGGGACTTAGGTTCCTTAAAACGCTTCTTGCTCTTCCGCGCACGAACGACTCCCCATTTCTTGTCAGTTAGTCTAACGGACACAAGATTTGTGCAAAGCTTTTGATGAATCCTTGGTAGTAGCCTACATGTCCCAAGAATGATTTTACCCCTGTTACGTCCTCTGGCCTCTCCATCTATATGATGACCCCTACCTTGTCCGGGTTCATCTTCAATACCACCTTGCACACTATGTGGATGAGTAATTTACCCTGTGCCACCCTAAATCAACACTTCTTTGAGTTGAGTGTCAATCATTCTCTCTGATGCCTTTCCATACATTCTTTCAATGCGATGAGGTGGGACTCCTTCCCACTGTAGACAAACCAGTTGTCCAGTATAGCTTTGAAAGTGCCCACTGACATTTTGCAAAATATGTATAATATTATTCTTTGGAAAGTGGCGAGGGCGTTGCACAGCCCAAACGACATCTAATTGTGCATGTGCATTCCGTCTTCGACCACAAATGTTGTTTTCAATTTGTCCTCAACAATGTTGATTTGGATGTACCCGAAGAACTCGTCCATGAATGTGTACATTTCATGCCCCATCACCTCCTCTAGTATGCTATCAGTGAGTGTAATCGGGAAGGGGTCCTTAATGGAGATTGCGTTAAGGAACCTGAAATCCACGCAAATCCAAATCTGGTTTGCTTCTTTTTTCAGGGAAATGACAATGGGTGAAATCACTTGTTTGCACTTTGAAAATGATGCCCGCCTCCAACATCTTTCCTATTTCCTCTTGTACTTTAGCGGCATAATTTTTAATCATCTGGCATGGCCCTTTCTGTACACGTGCACCTGGTATGAGGGGAATCCGGTGTACACACAATTCTAGTGGTATTCCCTTCAAATCATTGTACGTCCAAGCAAAAACATCTTTATAGTCCATGAATATTCTGAAGGCATCTGTCTCGAGTACGAAGTCCTAGTCGTCCCCAACAAAGATCACCTTCAAATTATCTTCCTCTCCTAGATATACCTTTTGTATGTTCGATTCCTCGTACTTGACCGCCTTATCCCTTTCGAATTGAAGGATTGGTGTGTCATCCACTCTCACCAAACCCTCTTTGTACTTATCGTACTCAAGTGGGAAGAGGCCACTCTCTGTGCCCACCTCTTCAATCTCCAACTTATTGCAGCTCGGATGGTAGACTTCATAGTCCTCCATTGCCAATGAAACAACCCATTGAGGGAACATGTTTCATCTTCTGAGCCATTTCCAAGTTCAAGTGTGCCCTCATCGTTAGGTTCCCTCCCCCTCCCTCTATGTCAAATTCTCCACCTTCAGACTTCGAGTTCGATGCCAACTCCTGACTGACCACCTGATTCTGCAGGTCGACGTACTTTCTTCCATCAATCTTGATAGAGGGTGTGTTATTCCAGTTATGGTTTTCCTTTGCGGTGATCAACCAACATCTTCCGAGGAGGCCATCATATGCATTCTTCTCCAACAGGATGACAACAAAATCCAATAAGTGTTGGGTGCCAAAGATTACCTTTTGTGCCATGAGCGGTCCAATTGGTTTGATATCGCGTTGGTCGGCACCTACCAAACGGAAGGGTGGCAGCCAGATTGTTGGCTTGTTGAGGGTCTTCCATGTCTCCTTTGGCAATACATTCGCGTCAGAGCCTCTGTCGACGATAGTATTTGGTAGCTCTTGATCCATTATTTCCTTTTTTACCATGTCAAGTTCCCTCCCAATGCCTACCATCAGCACCACCGGGTCGGTGGTGGGACTGCCTTTTTGTTCGTTTGTTAGCTTGCGATTGTCCTACCCGATTGTGCTATTACCAACTACATTGGTAAAGGTCACCATCAATTGTGGCATGGTCTCCTGAAGGTCTGATACCTGTACGGGTACTATGGCTTGCAACATCTATCTCATGATGGCTCCGCAAGGGAGTACTGGCAGCATCATGTAAGGTTCTTCCTTCCTCCATCGCTCGTTCAATATCGGCCTTGGCTTCTTGTAGCCGATGGCTTGCAACATCTATCTCATGATGGCTCCGCAAGTGAGTACTGGCGACATCATGTAAGGTTCTTCCTTCCTCCATCGCCAGTTCAATATCGGCCTTGACTTTTTGTAGCCTTTCGTTCTCCGTACAGGGGTCAGGGTATGCCACTTTCTTGGTCTGAAGTCTGGTGATCACCAGCACCTCTTCCTCGAGGATGTTTATGTCCAACATATTCAGTCCCTTCTACTTTGGGCAATCAATGTCCTCATGATTCCCCAGACCACACCATTTGCACAGCAAACTTCCACTGCTCTGCCCGCTCTAACAATCTCGCACGAAGTGACTCCATTCGTCACACCTCCGGCATTCGATCATGGGTTGTCCCTTTGCGTCATACTGGATTCGACTTATTGTATTACCGTTGTTGTTCCCTCACCGATTGTTGTGGTATCCACCAGGCGAGGGATTCGAGTTGGCAAGTGGCCTTGGCGGTGTGGTTAGTGGAGTCACCTACTCCCCTTGGGTGAAGAGCACTTGTGTGCTCCTTACCTTCAAGTTGTACTTTCACTCCTTAATGGAGTGCCCCAATACGTGACAGATGTCGCAAAAGGACTTCTTTGGATAGTTAGCCTTTGCAAGGCTTTCGACATTGCAATCAGTGCACCACAACTCCTTACCTTCTTTGGAACTTTCTTTTTATGTCCTCAGTTCCTTCATGATTCGCATCATATCCCTTTGTAAGGCTTGTACAGTCTTGGACTCTCGGTCAGAGCTCTTGTCCCTATTGTCATCATCACTGGCCTTCTTTTCCCCTCAAGACGTTTTGTTCCCACTCTCGATGTCCATTACTCAAATGTAGGCATCAACATAGGAGGATGGGGATACCACCTTCATCTTCTTCTGCAACAAGGGGACCAAACCTTCTACGAACCATCTCTTTTTCAGCCCATCAACTGACTGACTCTCCAACCTGCCAAGCAACTCTTTGAACCTACGATTGTAAGCCCATACATTCTCATTTTTTCCTTACTTTCGATTGCATATTTCTACAACTATTTTATTGCATCTCTTAGCAGTTTGAATTCTTCTTTGAATGCACCCTTTAGATCGTTTCATATCGCTTTGCTCCCCTTGGTAGGTCTATGTACCAATCGATGCCAATTCCACATAATGTGGCAGGGATTGTCTTCAACCAAAATTGTGGTCATCTTCACCATTGGCTTCCCTTATTGTCACACAGGTTCTACAATAGCGTACTGGATCCTCCAATCCATGCCTCGTAAATTTAGGGAGCTTTTGCTTCTCCGAGGTGTTCACCATCTTTCTTGCTCAGTCGACACCATGTGTCGAACCATAATGCAATGTCTCTTTCTCGGTGTTCTTATGCCTCACTTGCACTCTTGGCCACGTGCGAACTCTCTACACATCCACTTGCGTTTTCGTCCACACCTTGATCACCTCCCTCGTGTCTGTACTCCCTTCTCCACGGAGTCTTTGGTTCCAACCCGCCCTAGCCTTGGCTCCCCCGATATGAATAAGTTTTAGATGCCCAACAAAGATTCTCAAATAGTTTAGCTACCATAATTCAGCTACCTCACTCTCAAGATGTCTCTCTTCGCTGTCTTCGTCATGTGCGAAGGACACTGACGGTTCACTCTCTATGTGTAGTCACACTTCGAGTCTTCCTCATTTGTCACTACTTCTATGGACAAATTCAGATTACTTGCATGGTCCACTAGATCCTCTCCTACCATGTCGCGGAGTGGTAGGTTTCTGGCAATCTCCTCCCACTCGCGCCATGTACGTTGTGTCCCACATTCCCTGTCAGTTGGCTCCCGACACTCTCTACTCCGGCTTTGACAAACACTTCAACTTTTGCTTCCTAGTGGGATTAGAGAGTCCTCAACAATACTCTGTAATCGTCATGGCCTTTCACTCTACTCTTTGATTCGGAGATATCTCGCTAATGCTTATCCTTCTCTCTCCTTTCTCTCTCCTAGTACGTCTTCTTTTGTCTTTGTTTGGCACAAGGATCATTAATTGGTGGAATTCCCAGAGATACGGTGTTTGTTTGTGTTACGCTCTTCTTCCTCCCTCTGATTCTTTTCCTCGTACCGTTGTAGTATTTGTTGTCGACGTTGTTCCCCTTGTTTTTCCTCATGTTGCTCTTATAATTCAATCAGATTGCATGCCAACAACCTTGAAAGGCTTCCTAAGAGATCATAGACCGCAATTTGCACTGTGAGTTTTTCGCGTACTGTGTTTGCAAAAACCACTCTCTTGAGCCTCCCTCTACGTGTATTGATCGACCAAAACTTCCCACGCATGCACCAAGTCCTTCGTCAACTGATCTTCATGAGGTTCTTCCCTATTGTCTTTGACGTCACTGTCAGTTACTACTATTTGTTCAAACATGCAGCCAATTATTCCACCATCCAGCCTATTGGCCTTTTGATCTCCAAGTTCGAACATGCAATGGTGAAAAAATATTTACTCCCTTCGAGGTACATGTTTAATACTTAGAGTAAACAAGAATATGACAAAATGCAGATAACATTTCAGATCAAACATATAACACAGAAATTGGCAAAAAGATATATCATTTCATTTCAAGTGTAAAGTATGTACAAAAAACAACATGAACTTGTTAATGATAAAAGCTTCAGTCAAATAAACATGGATGATAATTACATCAATAGAATGATTTATGATTTTGTTATATGTATGTATGTATACCAATATACATAATAATAATGACTGAGTTTATTATTATTACATATATTAATATACATACATACATAATTATAATTGTTTGAAGGAAGTCCCTTCAAGGTCTTGCTCTTTCACAATTATGACGCACTTCATCCTCTCAAAATTGAAGTCATTATATATCTCTCCAATGCAACGCCTATTCATGTAAATATAACAAATTGTGCTCACGATGGGCTCGTTGAAACTAAGAAGACATTTTTCATACCTGCAATGACATCATCAGTGAACAAGTTGTATGAATGTATTGCCCATTGTCTGCAATGTCTAATTCTTCCTCATGGTCGGGTGGCTTAGACTGTAAAGAGTATTTGATCGTTTATCTATTTGATGAGTCATTACTGCTGCTCCAGCTCATGAAACAACATTCTGTTTGTAACTGTCGTCCAGTTGTATGCCACAACAGTCAGATATCTAAGCGGCTTTCATTCGTTATTTCCAGCAATCAGAATTTGAAGAGATGTTTTTGTTGGTGCATAGCATGTGGAATTCAAAGGGTCACTTTATGCGTTATGGTCATTCAGCATAGAGCGACATGAGTTTGTGGCTGTTGAGGCACTCAAACAAATTGTAGCGTCATCGCCTTGTTTCTCAAGACTCACTCGATTGTATTGCTATATCTGCGATATTAATTCTTTGGGGACGTTTTTCAAGAGTGTTGTTACAGAAGCTGCAGCGATATCTTTTGCTAGTAGATGTTATTGTGAATATTATTGGCAGTGTGTGGGGTTGTGAATTTTTTATAGCTATAGGAGTTCTTGGTCATTGCATATACTTGTTCCAGTTTATTGTACTTCTTGTACAGGTGTTTTGGGATTCTTGGTATTTGCAGAGGATTATTGTTGTTTTATCAGTTGATCATTTTGAAAGAGATCATTGTGATTTGCTCCTTAATTGAGTGTGATCTCAGAAGTTAGAGGATATTGTATTCAGACATTCATCACTATTTAATAAAAGCATTTTTCTTGGTGTGGCTGGGTTTTTCCCTCGAGGAGGGTTTTCCCAAGGTATCTTTGTGTTCTTGTGTTTCCCGATTTATCTGATCTTTCTTTTATACAATTCTGGTTCAAAACATTAACATGGTATCAAAGCCAGGTTTAAGGAAAGATCAAGAAGAAGATTTATTCAAGCTTCGAAGTATTCTTTGCAATCTTTGAGGCAGGGATCAAGAGGGAGTTTTGTAAAGTGAAAATGTCAGCTAAGTGGGCTGCAGAGAACTGAATTGCACAGTTAATTTGTATTTAACATTGGTAGCTCTGCACAATTATCCAGAATAGGGTGTTTGGGATAAGGTCGAGAGGACAATCCTGGACTCCAGCATGGTAGAAGTTTGAGAGGTGTATTTTGAAAAGCGTTCCTCTAAAGCAAGCATTGCAGGCAGTCTTTGACTGAGGAGGTCAAGAGGTTGATGCAAGTGCTTGAAGTTTCATAGGGAGCTTGAGTGGCAGATGGAGAGTCCCAAGTCCTTTGTAGAGGATTAGCAAGCTCGAGAAGTAGTGTGGCTTCAAAAGATCATTGTTTGGTCAAATATTAGAGGCAACTATATTTTTTTTGTGATAATCAAAGCTGTGAGAATGCTGCCCCTGCTGAGAGGGAGTCTTTGTTGAGAGGGAGTCTCAGTATTCATCAGTCCTTTGCTAAGAGGGAGTGTTAATATTTGTAGTTGTAGGAGACATTTCTCATACCTGCAACGCCTTCATCAGCGAACAGGTTGTATAAATGTGTTGCACATTCTCTGCGATGTCTAATTCTTCCTCATTGTCAGGTGGCTTAGACTGTGAAGAGTATTTGATCATTTATCTATTTGATGAGTCATTATTACCGCTCCAGCTCATGAAACAACATTCTGTTCATAATTGCCATCCAGTTGTATGCCACCGCAATCAGATATCTAAGCGGCCTTCATTCGTTATTTCTGGCAATCAGAATTTGAAGAGGGATTTTTTGTTGTTGCGTAGCATGTGGAATTCAAAGGGTCACTTTATGTGTTATGGTCATTCAGCATAGGGTGACGTGAGTTTGTGGTTGTTGAGTCACTCAAACAAATTGTAGCGTCACCGTCTTGTTTCTAAGGAGTCACTCAATTGTATTGATATATCTGTGATATTAATTCTTTGGAGACATTTTTCAGGAGTGTTGTTACATAAGCTGCAGCGATATCTTTTGCTAGATGTTATTGTGAATATTATTGGTAGTGTGTCAGGTCGTTAATTTTTTATAGTTGCAGGAGTTCTTGATCATTCCATATACTTGTTCCAGTTTATTGTACTTCTTCTACAGGTGTTAAGGGATTCTCAGTATTTGCAGAGGATCATTATTGTTTTATCAATCAATCATTTTGAAAGAGACCATTGTGATTTTCTACTCAATTGAGTGTGATCTCGGAGGTTAGAGGATATTGTATTCAAACATTCATCACTATTTAATAAAAGCATTATTTCTTGGCGTGGCTGGGTTTTTCCCTCGAGGAGGGTTTTCCCAAGGTATCTCTGTGTTCTTGTGTTTTAAGTTTTCTGCTCTGTCTTTTATGTTATTCTAGTTCAAAACATTAACATGATGCACTTCATCCTCTCAAAATTGATGTCATTATATATCTCTCCAATGCAACACCTATTCATGTCAATATAACAAATTGTGCTCACAATGTGCTCGTTGAAATTAAGGAGTTACTCCACACAATCCTCACCGTGAGCCACCTATTATCCTTTGCTTAATTTTTTGTTGCCCCAGTCAGCATTACTTTGCCTCCATATAGACCAATTTTGGCTAATCACCATGTTAGAAGGTGAAACAGGTCTCTTCAACCTATTACAATTTTTTTTAAATGATTTACATTTTAAAACAATCTTTGAAGAAGAATTAGAATACGCAATCAAATTACAAAATGTAAAATTGTATACTACCCCACTTATTTTCAATAGCTCCAATAATGAAAATAACCTAAAAATTGCTTGAGATGTGTTGATAATGAATATAATATCTGAATGTCATCAGCCTCTGCATACACCTCTCTGATCCAATAAATTTTATTCCGAATCTTTTGTAGCATAAGATTGAGTGAGTGGTCTGCACAAGGTGTCCAAGAGATATGTTGATTCCTCAACCAACAACCCACCAACTCTACAATTCTTTGCATTGTCTGTTGTAACTTGAACAACATTATAGGATCCCACAACCTCAATGGTTGCAATGAGATATCAGCATTAAATTGTCCATCTCTTAACTGCCCCTCACAATCCATAGCTCTTTCAAAAACATTGCTCCTTTAGGTGACACTGCTATGACATTGTTGAAGGAATAATTTCTGAATCTTTCCACCCTCCTAAAGCAATGGACCAGCCTGTCTAAATCCATCAATCCCTTATGTGCTTCAATCAATCTTCAACCACCTTGACCTCTTTTTTGAATAAGTTGTCACACACCTTCTAATAACCTCGGCCCTTGTAACCTTTTGGAGCTTCATTAACTTCCAACATCTCTTTCTAATATGATGAGTGAACAACATTGAAAACAAAACCCATTTGCACAAATACATCTTGCTTGCTTGGCAATGTCTCAACTCGACCCTTTGATCTTTTGACCACATTGACCCTTTGTTGGCAACATTGACTACAGTGAATTGTTGATTTTGACCACATTGACCAGAAATGGGTGGCTTTCTACCACAGATCGGGTTAGATGGCAGATGCAATCCCATCGATATATTTTTTAAGGGGTGATTTAATTTATGGGTGTCTTGTTCATTTGCTTTTTCTTGCACCATAATATGTCTTATCATTGTCTCTAATGGCATAGGTACATTATTTTTTTCAAGGCAAGTTTTGATGCCTTTTCTAATTGTTTCACACAAATGGGCTTTCACCAGAAAACATGAACTAGAATATTGTTTATCACATCCATTGCATTCCCAAATGTAACCCCCACCGCTGGAACCGGTTGTATCATTTCAACATATTTCCATAGAGAAGTTTTTTTTTTCAATTTAGGTTGAGATGTGGACGTAGAATTGGTTGTCATTGTGGTTTCTATGGCGAGAATTTTGTGAACATGTTCAAAACAAAAAATAGATATACAAACCATACCTCTTTTGAATGTTTGAGAGGTCACTTTTAGGGTTGAGGACGGCGTCTTGTCAAAGTCAGCCTCATAAATATTTTTTTAAAATGTAAAAAAAAAAGATAAAAAAACTGTCATTGAGCATCCTGGTTCAGGTTGGGTTTGTTTGAGTTCTCCCAGGTTCAATCTAGGTTTGCACCAGATGAACTAGGCACCTTTCTGTAGCACCTTTTTGGAACCCACAGATGTACCAATTCGGGTGCGGGAGCAGGAAGCGGGTGTGCGTGTGCGCGAATGTGCGAAATTTTTTTTTTCGAGTTTTGGATGCGTTTATATAAATATAGAGAGAGATGCAAGAAATATACAAAATTAAAACTTAAAACATAAGAGAATGCTATTTACAGTAGTGATTTATATTGTGCAGAATAAATTTATCTCTCTCGATTTTCATGCTATCTATTGTGATTGTTCATCTCATAAATTTAATATTTAATCGAAAGGCTTCCCTTCTAATTCTTTCGTAACTATACAAATTCAGACATTTGGGAGATTTGGAGTGCAAGAAATTCAGCCAAGGACGAGTATTTTCATTTTACGCCATAACAATCGCGCTTCTTGTCAGCAATCAATCCGTCTTTCCGGTCAACAATGTTTATTTGAAGAATGAAAACTTCCAGGAGGACAGAAAGCAGCCATGGTTCAAGAAAGATCAGTTCGGCCATATTATGAGAAGGTTCTTAGCATTCTTTGGGCGGGTATTGATATATCAGTTATTTCAGAGGCATATGAGAAATTTGACAGGGAGCTCTTAACTTCAATCCACAACAGAGCCCACTTATACCTTTCTCATCCTCAACTTGGAAAACTAATGCTCATGCATGACACGCCTGAACAAGAAGACAAAGCTACAGAATCTTTAGATGAACTTGTGTCAGTGAAGGTGCGAACATCCCGGATGCCCTATGGATGCTCACAGGAAGCGCATCCAGGGCCCCTACGCATCCGGGGGCCCTGGATGCGCTTCTTGTGAGCATCCACAGGGCATCTGCTCACGTATCTGCCTCTGTAAGCATCCGTTTGCGCATCCAGCATAAAAGCCAGTGAATCGGTAACTAAGCCCACATTGGATACAAACCAGACCCGAATCTGGCTACCCAAGCAGCAAACCTGGCTACTTACGAAATAAATAACCTTAGTCATATCCCCAATCTTCATGGCAATCAAGCATGTAAACTTAGACAGTCCTAGCCTTGCAGATATATATTAGTTCATTGATAGCATGCTTAGCCAAAAGAAGGTTGTTCAACAGAGAGAACCCCCTCCTTGCAATTCTACAATCAATGCCTTTCATCTATAATTCAACAACAATCAATGAGCACTTTTATTCTATAGCAAGATTAAACCAGGTTTGCCAAACTAAGAGGCTACATAAGTTCAACAGCAATCAATAGAAAACTTTAGCCCTACATAATTGATGTGTGCACTTGCCATTCAACTCTTACCATATGTTTGTAGTTCATTTTCTACCAAGGGGAATTAATCTAAATACAATTTAATCCACTCCATCAAGAGGAAACGGCATATCTCCAAAAGAGTGGAGAAGCTCATGAATGTACAGAGTACAAGTCATAAATTGCAAGACAATTGAGCATAAGACCAATCCAGCAACATGCTTGGATGTAAAGCTTGAGAAGCCAATGCAAATTGATGAGGATCAAGCTGGACATGCAATGTTCAGTGAGGTCCTGTAGCAAGAACTGGGTTAGTCTAGCAATTTTGATGATGTTGCAACAAAATTTGCCAAGGATAATGAGTTGGAAAACCACTGTATTTTGTGCGCAAATTTGTACATTGTACTTTGCATCTTGAACATGAATAATATATATATTATACCATTAAAGCTTGTAGTTGATCATTGGATCAACTGACTTTAACTTCGGCATTTTGTACAATTTCAGCTTCCTTTACTAATTTTATTTACATTAATATTAAATTGCAGCTACTTTTACCTTCTTTTGGTGTTATTTTTCCAAATAGCATTTTTTATATCTACCCGTAAGACAAAAAATGGCAACCAACACATTATGATTTTGGGAGAGCAGGTAAGAAGGGTTGTTGACCTTTCTAATAGGTGTAAGACAACTTCCCTTATCTGATATTTGTCTTAAATAAGCTAGTGATATGAAGGGTGTAAGACAACTTCCCTTACACATCAATTTGCAGTAACAGTAACTCGTAGTTGTATGTTTGCACCAATGATCCACACTCCTTCCAGAGAAAGAATCGATGTTCAGTTTGATGCTTTTGGTTTACTTCTCATTTATCAGGTTTAGTTCTACAGAACTTTATACCTTGCTTACTGGTTGAAAGGGATACAAACCAGAAAAAGCTCTAGAGTTGAAGTCCTATCTGGTTTAATGCCCCTTGTTAACCAATCTGGAAAAGAACAAGCTGTGTATGTTCCATTGCTATGAGGGTTCTGATATGCTGCTAAAAGCTCCTGAACCTAAAAATTCTCTAGCCTTTAACTGTTACCAATCACCCAAAGCCTACGATTCTCATTTCCTTGGAATTAGATTTTTACATCTCAATACATTTATACAAAAAAGAAACCCATTTTTCATTATCATGTGTGTGCCATATTTTACTGGTATTGTCACCTTACTAAACATTTGTGATATTAGAATAATTCGTATATTTCTTTTTTAATGCTCAAGATTAGATTCCATTCTGTATAGCATTCTAATATTAGACTCTTGCTATTCTGACTGTAGCAGTCTAATATTAGATAGCTGCTATTTTGTAAATACCTAGTGTTGTATATATGAGCGTCTTTGCTCATTGTAAATATCAAGCAATACCTTGAAATCTATTTGCTCTTGCATCAAATATTTTATGGTATCAGAGCCATTCTATTTTTTCGAAAATTTATAATCTCTTTTTTTTTGAGAGATTATTTGTTTACGTTTTTTCGAAATTATTGCCTCTGGGGGCTTGTTTTGCTTTTTTGAAATTACTTACAGAAGATTCAAAGAACCGTAATAGGGTTTTCAGAGCCGTTATTTGTTTGTTGATCGAAACGCCATCTCCAAGCCGCGTCTTCACTTTTAGTGTTTTTTTCTTTAACACTCACGCCCCCTGCAATCCGCACATCTGCCCTCCTGCTGCTATTGGGCGACGTCTTTTTCTGTTCACTTCGAGCTCTCCTTCTGCAAACCCGCGCGGCCATTGTTCTTACTACTGGGAGACGTTTTTTGCTCTCTGCTGCAAGCGACTGTCAAAAACGTCAGTATATTTGCACTTACCAGATCAAAACGACCTCTTTTGTGGTTATCTGTTTTGCTCTCGAAGGTTATCCACCATTGTTGCAGCTTCTCTGCAATTTTTTTTGGAGCCGGCTAAAGTTTCTTTCGAAACTCTCTTTTTCTATGCCGGATTCCACTTTTCCTGCAGATTCCTTCTAGGTTTTTCGAGAGCTCAACTGGGTCGCTTCCCAAATTTTCTGGATGCATCATTTTCTGTGCCTCGTTTTTCGAGCCAGTGGATTTGATTTTTAAATCCAGATTCCTTCAGCGTTTTTCGTCAACTTTTCTAGGTACCTGTCGGATTTTTCTGGGTCAGCCAGAAAATTGCATTGAAATCTGTGCATGTAAAGTGTGTACCTGATTCATACCAATGGCATCTTTGACCAATCTGATGTTAGAGGGAAATCAGCAGTTTAATGGCAGTAATTATAATACCTGGAAGCAGTGTATGTTGACCATATTTGAGTATCGCCGCCTCGATGAACTGGTTTTGGGCACAGAAACTCGTCCCACCACAGCAGGCACTGATCAGGACAAGTTTGATGACCGAAACAGAGAAGTTGTCATGCTTCTAAAGTTGTCTGTTACAGATGACCAGTTGCCCCAGATTCCTTCTGGAAAGACAGCTTCTGATATTTGGAAGCATCTGAAGGAGCTACATGAAACCTCTGATAAAAGCAGGGCATTCTTCTTAAAGAATCAGTTGGTCTCCATCATGATGGATGAAAGTTTGTCTTTACAGGACCATCTCATAAAGATTAAGGACATTCGGGACCAGCTTGAGGCTATTGGTCGGAAAATGGAGGAAGAAGACATAGTCGTCATCACTCCCAAGAGTCTACCTCACTCTTACGAGCACTTTTTTGAGGCTCTCAACATTACGTCTACGAATGTTGATTTGAAGTTTCCTGATTTATGCAACAGATTTCTACAGCAAGATCGCTGGAAACAGCAATTTGGAAGTTGTGCTCTCTCGTCCTCTTCAGAACAAGCCTTTGCAGCTAAATTTCAGCCATCTCCATCATCACAATAGGGAGGTTCACATCGACCCTCAGGCAAGTTTCAACCAAAACCTGTGTAGTGTCACTATTGTCGCAAGTACGGCCATATGAAGAAAGATTGCCGTCAGAGAATCTCTTCTGAACAACGGAAGCAGGGAGGGTCACATCAGCAGGCAAATGTTGTTGAACAGTCTGAGCAAAAGGAGTCTATTTTTTATGCTTTTATGGCTCAAAGCCCTTCAGATCTAGCTAGGTCAATCTACTTGGTACATCGACTCTGGGGTTTCACGTCACTTTTCTCATCGGCGTGACTGGTTTATAGATTTCTCTCCCTTCAGTGACTCAGTTGTGTTTGGCGGAGGAGAGGAGTATAAAATTGTTGGCCGAGGAAATGTTCAGATACAGTCTGGTGGGAGGAAGCTCATCTTTCTCAATGTGTGCTACGTTCCTGGTATGGCACTCAATCTGTTATCTGTGAGTCATATCATGAGGAATTCTCCCCAATTGGATGTAGTGTTAAGTGCTCACAAATGCTCCATTATTGATCGAGAGACTCGTCTTATTGTTGCTACTGGTCTAGAGGATCATGGCCTATATCGACTTACCAACACCGGTGATTCTCCTGAGATAGCTATGACAGCACGTACTTCATTCCACAGCACCTTGTGGCATCAGCGATATGGACATCTCAACATCCAGTATCTCTCTCAGCTGTCCCGGGAGGGACTTGTTTCTGGTCTACCTGATATTCAGACACAGCATCTCGGAGTGTGCGGCGCTTGTCAAGCTGGCAAACAACATCGGACTCCGTTCAACAATGGAGATTCTTGGCGTGCATCTAAGGTACATTTACTTCATGCTGATATTTGTGGTCCTATGAATACATCTTCAGTTACTGGTTGCAAATATTTTCTGCTCATTGTTGATGATTTCAATATAAAGATGTGGGTGTACTTTCTTAGACAAAAATCAGATGCATTTAGTACCTTTCAGAAGTTTAAATCTTTGGTTGAAAACGAGTCTGGTTGTAGTATCATTTCTCTTAGAACAGATAACGGTGGAGAATTTTGTTCCAATGCTTTCTCCGACTTTTGTGCCACCCATGGCATCAAACGCCAGCTCACTACACCTCACACTCCTCAGCAAAACAGTGTTGTTGAGCGTCGCAATCATATGATTGTTGAGATGGCTCGGTCTATGTTACAACACAGGAGTGTCCCTGATAAGTATTGGGCAAAAGCAGTATTTACGGCTGTCTACCTCCTAAACCGTTCTCCTACTCAGGCTGTTAAAGGCAAGACTCCAGAAGAGGTTTGGTCTGGTCATAAGCCCAGGATCAGTCATCTGAAGATTTTTGGTTCCCTTGCATGTGTCTGGATTCCCGATGCTAAGTGCTCGAAGTTGGATTCCAAGAGTCAGAGACTCATGATGACAGGGTACAGTGATAATCATAAGGCCTACAGACTGATAGATGTTGACATTGGTCGACTTATCTTTAGTCGTGATGTTGTTTTTGATGAAACTCAAGGACCTTTTCTGTCTTCTGGGCAGCATTCTAAGGATCCGCCTCCTAATGTTCCTCTCCCTTTAGCTCCACCTGATGGGAGGGATGATGCAGATAATGCTCGCCATGAGGCTTTTGTTGCTGATCTTGTTGAGGCTCCGGAACCTAATCCTCTTCCTGATTCTGAGCCCATTCCAGCCCCTCCAGACATTGGTTCTACTCTTCGGCCTAAATGGTGGGCTAAAACTATTAGTGATCTCAGGGATGATGAGCTCATTGAGGGTAGAACCTCCAGAAACAAGAGCAAACAACAACCTACCGTTAATTTTGCCCTTATGGCTAACATTCATAGTGTCTATGAGCCCCAGACTTATTCTGAGGCTAAAGGTATCCTTGAGTGGGAGCAGGCTATGGAAGCAGAGTTCCAAAGTCTCCAGAAAAATCACACTTGGGCTCTTTCTGATCTTCCTCCAAGGAAGAAGCCCATTAGCTGCAAATGGGTGTACAAGGTGAAATACAAAGCTGATGGCACTTTAGACAAGTATAAGGCTCGTCTTGTTGCTCGTGGATTCTCACAAAAGGAAGGCATTGACTATGAGGAGACTTTTGCTCCTACAACTAAAATGAGTACTGTTCGACTTGTTCTTGCCTTAGCAGCTTAGCTCAGTTGGAAAGTCCATCAAATGGATGTCAAGAGTGCCTTTTTGAATGGTGACTTACAGGAAGAGGTCTATATGACGCAACCCC
This sequence comes from Thuja plicata, assembly GCA_018584345.1. NCBI lineage: Eukaryota > Viridiplantae > Streptophyta > Pinopsida > Cupressales > Cupressaceae > Thuja > Thuja plicata. The sequence goes on from MU225926.1 coordinate 1,269,341, forward strand.
CTGGATTTCAGGGTGCTGGTCAAGAACACAAAGTTTGTAAACTTGTCAAAGCCCTCTATGGTCTGAAACAAGCTCCTCGGGCTTGGTATATGAAAATTGATAAATACTTAACCGATCAAGGTTTTCAGTAGAGTCCATCGGATCCGAATTTGTATATCAAACATGTCGGTGCTAATGTATTATTTATAGTTGTCTATGTGGATGATTTAATCATTACTGGCAGCTCAGAACATTTAATCACTAAAATCAAACAGGACTTATGTAGCACCTTTGATATGATAGATTTGGGATTTCTGCACTACTGCCTCGGCCTTGAGGTTTGGCAGACTGAGCACAGTATCTTCCTTTCTCAGTCCAAGTATGCAAAAGATCTTGTGGACAAGTTCAGAATGCAGGATTGGAAGCCTGCTTCCACTCGTATGGAACCAGGGCTCAAATTATCAGCTCAGTCCGCTTCACCTGCTATGGATGAATCCTTATTTCGACAACTAGTGGGCAGCCTCATTTATCTTACTGCCACTAGACCTGACATTAGTTTTGCAGTCAGCTATATATCCCACTTTATGACAGCTCCCAAGGCTGATCATTGGACTGCCGCCAAGTGTGTTTTGCGCTATATCTGTGGTACTCCTAATTATGGCCTTTTGTACACTCGGAGTTCTGATCCTACTCTCTGTGGTTACACAGATTCAGACTGGGCCGGGTCAGTTGATGATCGTAAGTCTACCGCTAGATATGTGTTTAATTTGGGATCTAGTGCTGTCACATGGACTAGTAAGAAGCAGCAGCCAGTGGCTCTATCTTCCACTGAAGCAGAGTATCGGGGAGCAATTAAGGCAGTATGGCTTCAGCGGATGCTTACGGATATGCATGCTCCTCAGACAGGACCAACTCCCCTATTCTGTGATAATCAGGGGGTGCTCAAACTGGCAAAGAATCCGGTCTTTCATGAAAGAACCAAGCATGTCGAAACTCATTGTCATTACATTCATCAGCTGGTTGAAGACAAATCCATTCAGTTACGCTATGTTCCTACTTTGGAGCAGCATGCGGATATCTTCACCAAGCTGCTTGGTTCCGATAAATTTGTCAAATTCAGGGAATCTATTGGTGTAGTTGATAGATTGAGCATTATGGGAGGGTATTAGAATAATTTGTATATTTCCTTTTTAATGCTCAAGATTAGATTCCATTTTGTATAGCATTCTAATATTAGACTCTTGCTATTCTGACTGTAGCAGTCTAATATTAGATAGTTGTTATTTTGTAAATACCTAGTGTTGTATATATGAGCGTCTTTGCTCATTGTAAATATCAAGCAATACCTTGAGATCTATTTGCTCTTGCATCAAATATTTTATGTGATCGCTTGACAACAACAGCCCAAAGCATCAAACTCAGCCTACATATATGCAAGTTCTGTCCATAAGCTGGTCTAAGATTTACTGTTATTAACTCAATAACATTTTTCTCCCAATAACAACTAACCAGTACTACGCTAGCTTAAAAACTGGATCATGACAGGAAAGTAGAAAATAACATAAAAGAGAGAAAGCATAGTAAAAAGATTTGACATCTCCTGAAATAGTCAACTACACAGAGGATGAGATGTAGGTACCTGTGTATGTATATACATACATAAATATATACACCAAATGAATTTGCCTGAAAAGGTTCTGTGGCTCTACTTGCCAACCGTGTCAATCAGCTTTATCAATACACATACTAGATGCACAGGAAAACTGTAATGTACTTACAAATTGAATATTAAATAGGTGAACACGAATAAGAGACTGAGAGACATGCTTTTGTAGTAAAGCCCTGGTACCTTTTTAGGGTAGATTTATTTGTTACATGTATATCACTGTCAAACTAAGCACACAGTAAAAAATGTAATATACTTACATATTGGTTATTAAATATAATCTAGAATGTTAGATAGGTGAGTATGAATGAGAGAGTGATAGAAAATATATACAAAACGGGGCAAATGCATGATAGGTCATGTCCCTCTAATGACATTTGTTGTTTTTTCCATTGTGATAAGTTAGAGATATTTTCCACAGCAAGTCAAATTGTTATATTGCTATCAGGATTTAACTGTGTAGTTTTTGGGCAATGAGTTTGACTCAAAAACTACACAGTTGAATCGTGATAGCAATATCACAAGTAGGAAATTTTTCTACAGCAAGTCAAATTGTGGCATTGTGGCGCCTTAAGCTCACAATATTCCATAGTGGCCTTTAATAATCAAATATGAATCACTTGGGTGCATAACAGGACTCAATCTCTGAATCACTAGAATAATGTCAATACATTGGACATGAGTAAAAAATAAAACAATTTTATGTATGTGTCTTCACAGTTTCATCCAATGAATTGACTCTACTTTTAAATGAAAAATGAACTGCTAGCTAGACTACCTTTTCTTTGTAATTCTCTGCTGCGTCTATTTGACAACCACCGGGAATTGAGGATTGTGTATTTGATGCAATCTCAGCTTGTTCCTGAAGAGAAGGATGAAGATCCATGATGGCATCTAGTAAAAACCTATCTGCCCCATGCCTTGCCATCAATGACACTGCCAAGGGACACCCTTCATGCTTCCCCAAAGGTATGCTGGCCTGCAACCATATCAAGATTCAAAATTCATCAGCAATTTGTAGTTCAATTAAGTCTTTGATATCGGTATATGAAATCCAATACATAATCGCTGATTTATAAAATATACTATTAATTACTTAAGGCTAGCATACAGATATTCTATGCATGTATTCTGAATGTGTTCAGTTTTTTCCTCATTACAATTTTATACCTGACAGCATCCAGACATGCCAGAAATGCTCAAAATTGAGAATGCACTAGAACGAAACTCCTCCAATTGTCGATTTTTTGACCTGAGCTTGGGAGGTAAAATTGGGACTGTAGGAATTACCAATATTCCATCATCCTGAAAAATGAATGTTAGTAATCACCTTAAGATGTAAGAGCAATTCCACGTGATTTTTAAGTTACTAAAACTGGAAGTGAAACAAAAATGGATTTTATAAACTGCAACTCTTAGGGCACAAGCAAACAGTACAAGTTTGATTTATTTTTATTTTGGAACATGTTGACAATGCCTAAAAAGAATGTTCCAGTATGCCTTTTCCTTCAGATGCATATTTGGATATATCAAATTCAAATATAGCCAATATTTCCCCAAATATTAGCTAAATATTCAAAGAACATTATACACTGGATAAAAAGGAGACACTAAACTGCACAAAGAACTATAACAAACTTTGTCAGAAAAGATTGTATGAACCCCATATTTCAACACTTCTAATCCAGGTACAAATCACAAAAGAAGATAGCAAACACACATTATTGTCTCGATAGTGCTCAAATGCAATTATGATACCAAATGAATAAGTTTTGAGATTTAGTTTTAAACAACTAGAAGAAAACTATAATGAACTTTGTCAGAAAATATTGAATGAACCTTGTATTTTACAAATTCTATTCCAGCAAACTAATCACAACAGAAGATATCATGAATTTTCTTGTCTCTGAATCAAAAATCAGACAATAGAAAAAATAGAATAGCATAAAAATATGAATTGTTAAAAACATTGAGAATAGAATGAATAAAACAATTCAAATAGGAAAATAGAGTTAAAAGATCAGCATCAATTCCACAAGATAGGGGCAGTAAAGAAGAAGCCTTGGATCAAAAGTAAAACTCTACATCTGCTATAAAGCATGTACCCACCTACATCCAAGCACCAGAAAAATTCAATATTCGGTCCCATGTCTTCCACTCGCAGATGTCTTTGAGATCTTCACTACCAAAACTAGCTCTGGCGTCATATGGATAAATGTATGAAAAACTATTCATGGTTAATGTTATACTGAATGGGAAACAGGATGCAATAAGCTTCCAGTAACCTGTAAAGTTGTATCTTTCATGAGCCTTTGTCTGTAACATTTTAACAGGTGAAATAGACAAGGATTCCTCGTACAATAACCGTTGATTGAATTGTGACCCAAAAATACAAGTTCCACAAATAAAAAGTTGTTCAATGAAAAAAAAGCATATATACAAAGCAAATCAATAGCAAGGTTCAAGCTATTATTTATTGCATTACACGGGATGGGAACTTTCTTGTCATCATTTTTGAAGAGCATCTTCTGCAAGGCTAGGATATATGTTTTACTAGCAAAAACATATATACTACATCCTTTGCCACAGATTTTCATGATGCAACTAAGTATATAACATAAATGGTTCTAGCGACTAAACGAGAACTCAGAAGAGTATCAATTTGCACGAAGTTCAAGTATTAGTCTGTGTACCATGAAGAAAAATCTCCCTCCCTCGGAGCTGTCCTGGACATTTTGGAGATGCTGAGAAGATGTCCTCCCACCTCCACTTTTTAGAATCTTTTCTCACATCTAGTAGGGTCATTTTCGGGTTTTTGTGGTCCTTTTTGTAAATCGTCTACCAAGCCCTGGGGCATTTTAGGGTATTCCTAGTTCCCAGGGATATTTTATCTTTTAGGAGGTTACCAAAGGATATCCAGATGTCCCCCATCTGCTGGGGAGGAACTGGGTACATCCTTACATCCCTATGTCAATAGTTTTTTTACAAACAAAAAACTATATTTTGTAAGATTAAATAAAACATGTCAGGATCATCAATAATATCACAATCAAACATTCATTGTATACTTTCGTATTCAAATTTGACTGGTTTTCAAATTTGTATTCCAACTTTCTTGTTTGAATTTCAGCTACCAAGAATGTTTAATAATGCTTAGAAATTTAATTATAAAATTGAAAATTTATAAATATATATAAAAAATTCCGTCCAAAAATATAGGTTGGGTAATCTTCCACCATTCCCAAAACTTGGGCTACCATATCCCCATCCAACTAACTCAGAGAAACATTGCTACAAACTTCAGAGCTTTAAAATTTCCAGAAAGCAAAAGACCTAACATGTGAATACTGTGAGAAATGAGTACCTTCAAAAGATTGCAGAGAGCTTCACGCATTTCATTCCTTGCTTTAAGGCAAGACTGAATTTTTTCTTCACTAGTCTCTAAAGCTGCACGCACCCGTACTGATATTCCATGTCCCAAATGAGGTTTGACTGTACTAACCCAGTCCTCATGATTCATTTTGAATTCATATCTGCGTTGCCAAAAACACATTTAAATTGCGGAAAATGTTATGAATATGATAATAGTTGAAATAGCATGACCAGACTCCATAAATTATTAGGCACAAAAAAAAATTATTTTGTTAAAAATCTATGTTCTATGCTTCACTTAAAATAATTACAGCAGATACTAACTATACTGAACATTGTTATGTACCACAATAAAACTCAGAGCACAGCCCTTTACCTATTCTATAACACTGGATTACTTTCTACAGGAACACAATATATGCTAAATGTACAATGCACATGTGACATTCTTCTGCTTCTGTACATTGAGAATATGTGGCACTTTTTTCCTGAAAGTTACATTGGATGCTCACTTGAAAACAAAAATTGTAACCTTGTTAACCTAAGATAATCCATATGTTTTAGACATAAGCATTGTCAAATGCACGCATATACCACCAGTATAAACTCCACATTACACAAAACAATCCTCTTATGATACATTTTATACAGGGTCAACTGTAATCGGATGAAAAATATGCCCAAGCAAGTAGCTGAAAGCTTCAAACGCTACTTGCTACCCAGGCCTCTCTTGGCGTCATTTATAAATTGCAACAGACACCAAAAAGATCATTGCCCAGAAGCTTTATCAAATTTAAGCATTAGACTTAGGTACTACATTGAAACTGCAAGCATTCTAGAGAATAATTTAGCTGGTGGGAAGGGTTCTAAAGAATCCCTGTGGATGCTTAATTTCACATGTCTGCACTAAACATATATTAAAAATATAACCATGATTTGCACAAAATATACGAAGTTAAATATGTAACATAACAGATGAGCGATAATTTATTGTCGAACATTAAAGATCAATCAAAACAGTTTATATCAGGGCAATTACCACATGAAAAATGGGGCAACATTCAACCGTTTTCATCAGAACCATGGGTAGCGCCAGTGCCACTCCACTGGCTGCAATGTGCATGTCCCATGTAGCAGCCTTGTGCCCCTCATCATCAATCAAGAGTCAAGACTAAGTTATGCAATAGAAATGGAATTTTAGTGAGGATGAAAGATATGAATGTAATTTTGCTTTGTTTTGTCCTGTTAGTGACCAGAAGCCTAAGGCTATTTCTGACAAAATTAGGTTTCCTTCTATTTTTTTTTTTTTCAATCAAAAAAGTGCTTTTATCAGTGTTGCAGTGAGATGCGGAAGAGAAATGGGTATGGAGACATTTTGAAATGCAGGAAAGCTTCCTGGCTACATTTCCATCCATGGCCCTTAGAAAAGCCCTAAATTGTGTCATCTCAGCTCCAAATATGAGAAACAATAAAAAAACATTAAAAGGCATCATAAAATATTATTTTCATCACTGTTTGCACTACAATTTTATATTTCTGTCATGCGATATTATTTTACAATGCATGCAGCTACTATTGTGAGCAACAAAATCTATTTCTATTCCTACCTGTTAGTAAACAGATTTATCTTTTTACAAATTTAATTAAATCTCAACTCCATTTGCCCACCAAGAAAAAACAAATCCTACCAACAGTTGGAGAGATCACCATTGTACTGGTAATCTTCCTCTGCGTTTGAGAGGGGCAGCTCCCTCGTGAGATATAATTATCCTTTGGGGATATGGATTTAACCAGAAAACAGGAAAGGCAGATCTACACTTGCTCATAACCATGATACCAAACGCAGTTGTAAATTGATAATGAAAGAGAAGCAAAAAAGAATGACACACAGACCATTCACTCAACATGCACAGACAATAATCGGAAAATGAATGATGATTCCTTTTAACTCCATGAGCAGACCAGAACTCACAGATTCTGTAAAAACACATATTCACAACCAGATGTAACAGACGACGAATAAAAGAACGATTGTAGATTCACACAGAAAGACTTACAATCAATAAAGACAATAAACAAATGCAAAGATTTAAATTATTCTTTATTTCTTTGAGAAAATTGAGTAGTCAAAGACTCTCATATCTCTGTACAAAGATTGTGCCTGAAAGAAAAATCCCCCCTCTTTCACCTCTCCCTGAATCCCCCTTTCCAAGCTTCTCGAAAACTAATAAATATCCAATGAAATGACTTTTCAGTTTTTGTAACTGACTCCTTGAATTTCATTACAAAAATAAAATATAGTTTATCGCTTTTCCTGTGGACATAATGTTTAATTCATTGAAATAAAACATTATGGGCCCTAAGCTTTATAATAATAAGATATCTTGATAGAGGGCTAGTAGTAAAATGCACTTGTAGGTATGGATTCATAATTTCTAGCAACAGAAGTCTTCTTGTTTGATTTAGCACTGACAAATTATTTTATATTCCATGAGCGAGCAAGTGATTTCCCCCCAATATTCTGCATGACTTCATTTATTACATTCTTATTACATTGATTTCTCAGGCCTTGAATATGATTAATCATCTACTGGAAGTCATCCAAATAAGTTTTCAATATGTGGTCATAATGCATCAACATAATGACAGGAATTCCATCCGAACCATTTTCCATTTTGCAAACTTTATTGTATCTTAATCTAAACTGTTATTTAACTCTAGCACTTGAACAGAAGTGAGTGAATTCTTTGAATCTGAGCAAAGTATTTTGGATATTGAAACTATTGCTGAAGCTTATATACCCCTTCATAGACCCTTTGGAAATTCCAACTTGGCTTGTCTTACTGCATCAAAAGTTCTTGATTTTGTATGGCCCCAGAAAGGTGGAACCCCACTCAAAAGCAAATAGAGAACCATACCGACACTCCAAACATTTGTTGCTTGATCACATTATCCTTTTTCAACGCCTTCAATTGCTGCCCCTGCTAAGTTTGCGTCCAGTTTTTGCCTTGATAATGCAATGACAGATGGTCCACCTCTGTGGTTGATTGCTGCTTTATAAGCACCTGCTGTTTCATTGCCATCTGCAGGCCTCAAAACTAGTATATTGGGCACAGCTCGAAAACCTGCAACTTGCTCAACTGGTTGGTGTGTTGGGCCATCTCCCCTAGGCCAATTGAATCATGTGTTAAAATGTACATCACTCCAAGGTGGCTCAAGGAAACAAGCCGCACTGAATTCTTCAGGTAGTTTGAAAATATAAGGTTGCTGCAAATGAGATCAGTCCACTGCCATGTAAGGTAATCCCATTTGAGAGTCCTGCCATGGCATGTTCTCTAATACTAAAATGGATCCTCCGTCTCCATGTACTTTTGACTTGAAATCTTCAAATTCCTTTAAGAAGGCCTTGTTTGAGCTTCCAAGGTCTGCACTTCCTCCTATTAGACCAGGAATAGGTTAGGCAATTAGATTCCAACACATCATCAGAATAACCATGGGTTGCATAAATTGAATCAGACTGGCCATATCGGAAAAGCTAATTCCCAGACACGGTATTCCACCCTGACGAAGAGTTGTAAATTCCTCTGTTTCACTAGGATATTTCTGTTTGTAATTCTAGAATGTTGCATTCCCTTATTCCTCTAAATTCTTTTTCATACTCTTCTTGCATATGCATTTCTCTCAAATCCATTTTGCATACTTGATCCTTTGTATTGATCTACGAATCCTTATCTCCATAAGACAAAACTTCCATATTTTAATATATGTGAATGTGTTTATAACTGCTTTTAATTCCAATGTTCCAACATTATAAACATGCCCTACAACACCCATTTGCAAAACAAACTCGAAAGCTTCAGTTACATCTTCACAATAGAGATAGCTTTAAATATGGGATCCATCTTCATGTATGGGAAGAGGCTTCCCCTCTGTTTTCAGCCCTATCAGCTTTTTACATGGTTCCCAAAACCTTTTCTCCAAAACCTTATCAGGATCCAATAATAGTTTTAAATTTTAAAACCTTGTGTTAATCCCGAAATATAGATCTTTTATCTTTTCTTCTTTCATCAACTTGCATTTGCTTTCAAAGTTTCTAAAGCCCTTTTATCTTTTCTTCTTTCATCTTCGTGATGGTTTTCACAACTACCTCGAATGGCAATGGTGGTTTTAAAACCATACCAAATATGAGACTTTAGTCTAGAGCTTTTCTTTTGTGAACAGTGATTTGGGTCCACAATCGATTGTGTTGTCATTAATATATCATTACATTTTTTTTAGTCACACCTCACGAGTCTCCCACATCACACATTACCTTGTCTTCTCACAATTTTTTCAGCTACAAACAATCAACAGTGGGAAGCAAATTTAAGTTCATTCTTCACCAAAGACTGAGGGGGCGGAACTTTTGGGAACGCCATGAGGTACACCAAAAATAGATATAGATCCACTCAATTGAGATCAAAGACCATGCATAAGCTCTCAAACTGTTTATAGCTTCATCCTCCGTAGCCTGTGAAGAGTTGCACTATGATCAACCTGTACTTTGTTTGGGGTTCTTCATATTGGCGCCAACTAGACAATCTATATTTTCCATTGAATCCCTAGCACTTTTTGTTTCATGCTATCGGCCTTATTTGTGAATGGAATGCCAATTACTACATGGCTCTTGCATTCTCATCTACAAAGTCAATCCTCTCAGATACCTTGTGCGATCATTATATGGCATCCAATCAATCACTCCAACTACTAGGTCGTGGCTTGAGTGCTTAGAGAAATTTCACCAGGCATTTCATTTGCCTTGTCTTTGCTTCCATATTTTATGTCGCATAAATGATGAGGTCTTCAAACCACTTTCAAGCCCCACTACCAGTTTCAAAACCATGAAAAAACACCGATGAATTTACAAACATTACTTTACCTCTCTTTACATGTTAGACCTTTGGGTGGTTGTGAAAGCTGATGCGAGAGCCGTTAGAGCTTTTACAACCACATGCATTTTCAATTTCACTCTTTGTTTTGCTTAGAAACTCAATTTTGGAATTTGAAGTGGTTATGACAACCACATTGGGAGCACTCAGTGGTTTTAAAACCAACATCAAATGCCAAAGGCCTTTGTAGGGCCAAAGGAGGTGTTTCCAAAAGTGTTGGACCCTACCAATGGCTACGTAACTATCCCACAATGCTGATCTTGAGAAAATTTATCATCACTAATGAAGTATATCTAGTTCCAACGAGAATTTGACAACCTCATTGAAGCTTGATGAGGTTTTTGAAACCTTTAAAACACCTGCCTCTTACACGCACATTTCACCTTTAATCAATGTACATTAAAATCTTTTGTATTACATCGCCATTACCAATAAACACAAAATCTTCTATATCAAATTATTGCTTGTTGCGAGATGATATCAAAACACCTTTCCTTGCAGCAGTGGAATCTTCATGAAAGGAGGCAGCTACAGTCATGTTCCCTTGCGAGCATATAAATATCCTAAACCAATTATTTTTCTCTTTCAATGAGGTTCATGTTCATGAATTTGACTACACTAGAGATTCTTTTGATTGCATATGTAATACCCAACTCAGAGTTTTCCTTCCAAAAACAATGCAACTCCATTCACTTTGATGTCCTCAATGATTCAAAGTAATCCATTAAGAAAACATTGCAATTGGTTAGACTAGCCAATTTATTGATTAGTTTGATTGTACCTCTATGAAATTTCTAAACAAAATTTATCACGTCAATGGACTCTCAAGCCATCGCCCTTGGATGAAATTTAGTGCGCATTTGGAAGCTTTCAAGTCTATTGAGTTGTCACTTGTCTTCAAAGACCTCTTTCAAGTATGTCATTCAATCATTAAATATATACTCAGAGGAAGTTGGGACAAGGATGTTCTTTTACCTCAAAAAGATATATGTAAATCTTTTCAATGTTTAAAATTTTCTAGGCTCAAAATTGTAAGCAACACTATCCTAACACTCACATCAGTGTGTGCCTGTTTTTTTTCTAAACAAAACCTACTTTGATACCCTTAACAAGGGCATGCGACTGTGAATGCATTCCATTTACTTTTAAAATCGTATATAACGTTTTGACTTGAAATAACTTCATGCATGATGGATGAGAAACCACTCGTTAACAGCCTTAGATAAGCTTCAATGTCGAGCTTCTGAGTTTAACTCTTCTCAAGCCAACCAATTAATTTGAAGCTTATAAACATCAAACAAATCAACTAAGAAACACTATTGTAATCTCTAAAGAACAAGGGTTTATTATATTTTTACCAACTGATCAAAAGAAATAGGGAACTACTACTGTAGGTTTTTTATTTTCTTTGCAAAATATTTATATTTCCTACACATTATTAAGCTTGCTTATAGGTTATTTAGGGATTGGTAATATGAGGATACGTGGTGTCACACTCAGCAACCTTTGGATAGTTGTGTTTCACAACTTCTTTTGGATTTATTTGCCACCTCTCATAACCATTTTTTGTCTTTACCTGAATATACGCAACGATAGTTGAAAAACTCAGACTCGGCAAGCCCAAAAAATGCAACTAGGCAAAAACTAAGCAACTTATAAAATTGCATAAATTTCATTAAAAACAGATTCTTTTTTTTGCAAAATCCAATGACAAGATGTATCCAATGAGTCCATAACTAAGTGCAAAACTGTCTTCCATAAAAATTTGATTGATTTGAATGCGAATTGAGTACAAAATCGCATCCCGATGTGGAATTCTAATAAAATAGTTTATTTTCTGAAATTTTTTCAGTCTCTTTCTAGATAGGTGTATGCATTGGATATAATTTGCTATAAAGGCGAAATTTCTAATATATAGACTTTTCTTAAAAAAATGGATGTCAAGTTCAACTATATTAATATTTTTTTGACAACCATATCATAACACAATGTTATATTAAATAATTGAAGTTTAAAACATTAAACACCTTAAGTGAATAACACAAATAGCAATATTAATTATAATGTCATTACTCTTGACTCAAGAGTTCACATGACAAATTCAAATGCTAATACGAATACATACGAAAATCATAAATCCAAATCATGTCATGTCATCCAATAAAATTTGCTCAACTCTTGCATCGTTACTATCATCAATCTACAAGTCCTCTGCCACGATGCTCTTTAGATACTCATCACTCTCAACCTCAAGATCCTCAATAAGAAAATGAATGAGGAATAAATCATTAAGGCTGTTCACATCAATCACTTCACCATTCAATGGTGTGGTTTCTACATGAAGTGTTATTTGATCTAAGTTCGCTAAAGGACCCCTCTTGTGTCGAGGATTTACAAGCAAGAGAAGACAAAATGTGTTACGAATGTAACCTAAGTTCTCTACACTCCTTGACCCTAATCCAATGAAAAAATGAGACCTCATGTACTCCAATTCCTCTCACAAATTTAGGCATTGGCTACTTGTGAGAGTAATTTTACTGCAAATGATTGCAATCCAAGTGCTTCACTTGAACGATTCCACAACTCTATTAGGTTGTTCTTTCCATGGATATCATATAAGGCATCCACATAAAAATAAAACTTGTACACACGAAAACTTATTCCACCAATTTTCGAAAATTCAAGCATCCTCTCCTTGACCATGGATACGTTTTATAGCAACCCAAAACAATTTCATCACCTATTTATCTTCATATGCAGACCTCTTCCTAGTTACTTATGTATTGTCCACCTTAAGATCTATAGCATAGGTAGCACAATGAAGAAGTGCATTAAGTTTCCTCCATCTTCCATGTTTTTTTCCTCTATCAAAGGATATATAGAAGAATCTTTAACATCTATTGGTTTTCTAATTCCTCAAGTCATACAATCCATTTTTGCATAAATTTATTTAAGACCAGGCCCTTTTCTCCACATAAAGATGGTCGATAAGAATGAAATAAGAAGCAAACCATCTATCAACGGGTTTAAGAAGGTCCAACTCAGTGAATTTCTTATGAATGGCTTGTGGTTGTTGCTGATTACATATGTATATTTGTATTTTCATACCATTTTCAATGAGTTTGAGAACCACCAAAACTTCCACATGACTTTGAGCGGATTATTCAATGCTACGCACATTGTGTCAAAAATATATGGTTATACTTTTTTGTTCCAACAAGCCTGCCGCTTTACAAATGAGGGCAACATCTATAACATTTTGCACAACATCTGATTACTCACCTCCTCAATGGTATCACCCGATTGGGTTTGATGGAACTTTGTGGTTTTCTCTTGCCTTGAATAGTCTATTGCCTTCGAAAAATAAGAGAATTTGGTGTATATTCCATAATATTAAAAAGTGGGTGGTATCTACCATCTATACAACCATATACCTTAAGGTTGCATCCCAATATAGACCACAATATTTCAATTGTGTTGTAATCATATTTTTTCTTTATCAACTAGAGTTGTGTGAAGTTTCTCATACCCAAGAGGGGGTCTATAGCCTACATAACCATTATTAATAGCCTAGACCATCTCCTCAAAGTAAGCTAAGAAAACAACATTAAATAGTATTCCATTTGCATAAACATGTGATTATCGTATTAACTATATCTCAACCATGCATATCAAAAAAAACTTCCAATAGGGTTTTGCTTCTCAATATGCAATCTCTTGCAAGAAGTCTCTACATCTCGTGCCACTTGTGTCACATCTCTAGAAGATACATTTGTGTTACTCCGGTTTCTCTTCCTAATTGACTGTTAGTCATCCCTACTACTAAAACTTCAAAGCTCAAATATGGCACTGTGTACTTAACCCTTGATTGAAAGCTCTATATTGTTATTTATCATTCGGGCAAGGTTCTTTTTCCCTCCCTGTGAAAAATAAAAAAATGATCCTTCACCCTTATGCAATGTCCTTAAGCAATTCTCCACAAAGTTCACATATATGGAAGTTGTTCTACCAGGCCACTTGACCCCAAAAACATAATCACAATATTTCTACTATATGAACAAAGTTAAAACCCTCTTTACCTACTCCTAACATTCACAACAAAAATAAATTAAACTATTAAAATTTAAATTTAAAATTCAATGAGCTACAATTGAAAATTTGTTATTATAATTAAATTCTTAAAATTTACAACTTAAGAGAGACATCTCACAAGGTTAGAGTCTGTGATAAATTTCCCCACATCAATGAGTGCTATGAAAAAAGCAATATTATTTGTACCATCCAATATAGGATGAGAATTGTTCCCATTTTCTCTTTTATAATCACATCCCTACATTTTATTGCAGCAATGGTTACAAGTTTCCAATTTTATAAGGTACACGACATGTCTTTTTTTTAAGCGAATTGCTACCTAGGGGTAGCTGCCTTTCATTAATAGCAAAGAAAGATTACATTTTCAATTACACAGAGTGAGCAGCATGGTCCTGATAGCCGCAATGACTTCCTAGGACCTCTCAATTTGTTTAGCAGAGAACAGATTCCTGCAAACTTCAATTACAAAGCGGTATGTTTCCATATTGTTCCTCCTAACATCATCCCTCGTTACCTTGATGGCATCCAATTTCTCTCCATTTTTAAAAGCATCCTTAATGTCAAACGCATCTGCAACTAGGCCCATGTGGGCGACAGGGTTCAAGCTCTCCAGGGCAAACAAGGCCTGCTCCCACAAGTCTGGGACCACCATCCGTGTAATAGGCTTATTTGCTGCCTCAAAGTCCCCAGTTGTTCTCACCACATTGTAAATAAAGTACTCCAGCAGGGCAGTGTTATGGACATGGGGACCAGCCAATACCCCCTAATCGAGGATTTTCTTGATGACATCCTCCTCCACATCTCCAGTGATGGCAAAGACTGTCTTGAATTGTTCCTCCACTATGTTGTATTCGCATACACACACACCCACTCACATTGATGAACTCAAATTTCTCCATTGTGGTTGTCAATATCTCCTACAACCTACAGTTTATATAGCCAAATGTGGGCTCTCAGGAATATCCCGATCCTCAACCTTATACACATCCTCCTCTGTCAGTTTCATATGTAATCCATTCCACGTCTCTATTTCACAGGCACAAATCTCTTGATCGATCTGATCGATCGCATGATTAGACAAGTCTACGGTTTTGTTCGCCTCTATGTAAATATGTCTAATCGTGAAATTTCTCAATCTATTTAGGATTTCTTGAAAGCGCTCTGTCCACATTTGGGGCTTCCAACAGGTACCCTGATGAAACAGCTCGTATTACATTAAGGGAGTCCCCCTCAATGTCCAACTCCTCCAATCCCATCTCGTGACATTTCCTCAACCCTATGAGTAGGGGCGAACTCTGCATCATGATTAGTACCAGTAGGCAACTTTACAGAACCTCCCAAAATAAATTTCCCTCTGTCATTTCTAACAATGAAGTCAAAGCCCGAGGGTCCTGGGTTACCTCTGACGTGCCGTCAAAATTTAACTTTGGGTGTCCATATGTTGGGGGATCCAACGTGCACTAATTCTTATCATGTCATTTTGCATTTGTCCAGCCTTTGAGGGGCTGAGTTGCGGCCATGTCCGCACCATGATCCGATCCCATGTACATGACGTGTCGTTAATACAAAATCCACCTTGCTAATATATGAGCTATTGCTAATTTGCAAAAGCCTTGTGATATAGAGACTGACGCAAGTGAATATATCACAACTATCAGCTTTGTTACAAGGAAGAACCTCTTTCTTATCCAGAGATTTTTAATTCAGCAATTAGAGGCTATCCAATGTATTATAGAGAGTCATGTTGACTTGTTCAAGCAATAAAGAAATAGAAACATTATATTTATTTGGTAAAGCAACTTCAAGCTTCTCCAAGCCTTAACCATATTTGCAAGCTCCAAGTAAGTTACATCAAACAACTAACAAGACATTACAAATGGATGTTATTTTACAGCAATTACATTTGTGATCAAATATATGAGAAAAACATGGTAATAAATGTGCTATCTAGGCCACCAACTCTGAAGCTTGCTTTAGATCTAGATATGGTTGTTCAACTTGACTCATTCACAAATAAGGACTATGGATAAGATTATGCCGCTAGTGCATATTTGGGGGAAAACTTCATGTTAAGATAGGTAACATTGACCTTGCATTCTTGTGTCATTTATATGTCTAGAAGACAAGGGAAAATATTTAATATTCGTATCATATGACAAATCGTGATTGCATCTTTAACAAGTGAACATGTGTACATGATGAAGATAACACAAAATGGGCAAAGATACCTCCAAGGCATCCACTTTTGCGAATGTGGGGAGGCATGCGTTGTACCCCAAGTTTGGAATGTGAAAGGTAGTCTATTGAATGATCCAAAGAGTCATCAAGGAGTTCTAGAGCGTCCGAGAAGCGACAGAGTTAAGTGGTCGGGAGTTAGATGCCCATGTTGGAGCCATGTTAAAGATATTATTTTAGTATCATGTTTGTTGGCTGTTCATTATCCTATGAGGGTTTTGTAGGTGGTTTCCTGCCTCTTGTTTCAAGATACCACAGTGGTTTTCCCTCTCACAATTGTCTATAAATTGGAGACTTGAGATGGCAATGTTATGTTGTGTTCTTGCAAGTAACAAGATGTTGTTGAGCTGATAAGAGGAGAGTAGTAAAGTTTATAGTTGTACATCTCTTTGTGAAGATAAATAATACCCTGCCCTCTTTCCCATGTGGAGTTTTTTCCCAAAGGGGCTTGTCCACACAAATTCGGTGTCTATATGGTTTGTTGATTTTTTTGTTAATGTTGAATGTGCAATCACATAAATAAATTTAATTTGGTAATCTTATTTTAAGATTCACATACACATGCATAAGTTCATATTGCAAGCTTTCTTCACCTTGTTTCAACAGTTTTAACGATTGCAAGATCAAAAAGTTTTCAAGAGTGAAGAAGATTTTGCCATGTTGTGATGGTTAAGTTGTTGTGTTGTTGTTTCTGCTATCAAGGTTCAAATCCCATTGGGGATAAGGTCCCCCATTTGTGGCCTCATCGACTCATAGCTATGGGTCAAAGCGTTTACCGGTACCCCTCTTAAAAAAAAGAGTGAAGAAGATTTCTACTTCAAAGAAGGGATGCCTTATAGGTTGGAAAATTCGTCTTAAAAGGCACATAGGCATCTAGTAATAAGAGAGGTGCATACCCCTGAAGTCACAAGTCATTTTGGTTTTGATAAGATGGTAGCCCTTTTGCAAAGGTATGTGTGTTGACCCAAAATATAGTTAGAATTAGCTAGGTTTATTAGAGATGGAATG
Organism: Thuja plicata; assembly: GCA_018584345.1. Classification (NCBI taxonomy): domain Eukaryota; kingdom Viridiplantae; phylum Streptophyta; class Pinopsida; order Cupressales; family Cupressaceae; genus Thuja; species Thuja plicata. The sequence continues at coordinate 1,286,621 of MU225926.1, forward strand.
TTTTGTTGCACTAGTAAATCAAGACAAGAAAGAAAGGGTTGTGTTTGCCTACTACTTGTACCCACAAGTGCATAGCTTAATCAAGATGGTCATTAGCAAAAGCATTTCCATTCATTTTTGCAAGTGGTTTATCTATTAGCAATGATGGACATGACAATCTTTTTGTGGTTGTGGATAGTTTTAGCAAGATGGGCATACCAATTCCATGCAAGAAAACAATTTTAGGGAAAAAATATATTAATTCATTTTGTGCTAATGTGTGGGTACAGTACATCAATTGTTTCACATAGGCATATAGGTTTTGTTCCACATTGTAAGAGAAAATCAATACCAAGCTCCAAATGAACACAACCTTTCATCCTTGGACAGATGGGCAAACAAAGGTTGTCAACAAGACTTGGGTACAACTCATTAGGGCTAATACCAGCAGATTTCTCGAGGCATGGAATAAGTTGTTACCCTACAGCCAGTATTCTTATAATAAAGCAATCCATTCCTCCACTAATCAGTCACTACTTCAAGGTTGTTTGGGGTATTTGCCAACTAGTCCACTTAATGTTGGATCAGAACAAACAAAGGAGCAAGACACAAGATATGGAGGTGCCTAAAAGAAATGATATTTGTTGAGAAGACTCAATAAATCTAGCTTGAGGTGAGAGAAGCACTAAAAAGGTCTCGAAAGAGAATAAAAAGCCAAAACGAGCAGCATTGTTAAAGCATTATTTAATGGTGGGGTATTGAGTATGGTTCCCAAGGTAAAGCAAGGTTGCAAGGACAAGCTAGGATAACTAAACCGCTGAGGTATGGTGATTGTAAATATTTGTATCTTTGTAAGTATTGTTGGTGTGTTTAAGTGTTGTGCCTAGGAAGTCTTTCTCCTAGGATCTAAACACATGTAAATTTACTTAGAGACCACATACGAACATCCCACTTTTGTTGGTGTTATCACATTATCACTATTCACCTTATGTGGTACTTCCACCTTTGGTGGACGTATCACATTATCAATTTTCCACATTAGGTGGGTGATCCACATTTAGTGCATGTGTTATGCTATTCACTAATCCATCTTTGGAGGGCAATCCACCTTCAGTGGACTTGTTACACTTACTTTTCTACCTTGGGTGGGTGATCCACCTTTAGTGGACATGTCACACTATCACTTTTCCAACTTAGGTGGGTGATAAATTATCACTCTATCGATCATTTCATAAGATTAAGGCATTTGTTATAATCTTTTCCCTTAATGTGTCTCACCTTTGCCTATTTAACCAAGGGGACTCCTATACACTACCAATTCAATTAGTTCCATTTATCCAGTCTATTACATTCTTGATGAGAATACAATTTATTCTTGTCATATTGATTCTCTCTTGTTATTGTGCTTTCCATTATGCCTCTACATCTTGGGTGGCTATCTGTGTAGCCAAATCTTACAGGGATCAGCCATTTGCATTGGATGAGGAATAAGAGGAGCCCATTCTGCACTCTTTGCAAGATTTGGCAGCTGACAAGCAAATAATACTTTCGAAAACGGGAGCCAAAGCAAATCCCAAGGGTCTTTGCAAGTTGGGCAAAAGGGACAAGCATTCAAGCAATCAAAATGTCACTCCAAGTGGAATGTGGGAGAGTTGTCTTCCCATTTTGTATCTCATTAAGGTAGGACCAAAAGCATCTCTGAGAAAGAAGATGATCCATTTGGATCCAAGAAATCAAAGCCCGTATCAGTTGAGCCTTGAAGGTTGGAAACTACAGAAAACACTAGGTTTTGTCCACAAGACCAAACTGTCACTTTATAACAAGAGATAGTTATAAAAATATCACAACGGAGAAAAAACTCTCACTGGATGAAAACCAGTAGTTTTCTCATGAAACAGAAAATGTGGAATTTAAAATGAACCAAAATAGGATATCCTAATTCCAAATTGAAGTCTTCCAATGCACTGAAAAGCTTTCAAACATCTATAAGAGGACATGACAAAGCAATATATGCACTTGGAGTATTTCTAGAATGTTGTATGTGTTGATACAAGGAGAATTCAGCTTTAGAAGACTACTGAACCTTGACAGCATGGAATTGAAGAAACAATTAGTTGTACTAGCTATCTATACTTGTGTTTTTTCTCATAATATTTGAAAAGGTGACAAGGCATTTTCCACTACCAGCTGGTTTTTCCCTCTAAGGGTGGTTTCCAAGATAAATTCGAATTATATGTCTATATTGGTGCAATTTTCTGATTTTTTTTTTCTCTGGCACAACATTCGAGCTTCATTAATTGTAATTTAAAATCAGGCAAGTAGAGCAGTAGTTATTTCAGTGATTTCATACTTTATACATGATTATTGTTAGGTTTTAGGATAGCTGCAAATGTAATAGCACTCTATGTTGTATGTGTTTTCCAAATGCAGCAATCTCTCTTTCATTTATATTGAGAATGAGGCTAGAAGAAACATGTCCCTTCATGGGACATGTCTATTCATTATTATGAGATTAATTTAAGGACAATTGATTATGTAACTACATAAATATATATATACACATAATATCTCTGAATCATTATTATATTAATTTCTCCTAATACTATTTTAGCTATATATCTATATATATTATATCTCACACACACACACACACACAATATATATATATATATATGTTCAATAGTCTCATAGGATTTATCCGATAGAAGCTACAAAACATCAACAATTATGAAGTTACAACTCCCTGTGTATATGCTCCTTTGCTGAGAGTGAAAAATGTTGAAGGCTGATTCGTAAATCATATAACATAGCATGGTTGACAATATGTCCACTAATCCATGAGGATCCCAGAAAGAACAAGAATTTCAAATTGAATGCATCTAGCAGAAGGGACACCTCAATTGTAATTTAAAGCGAGCTTGACAAAGAGGAAGAACATCTTACTGGTTGTAGCCCATTCTCTGTAACCTGATTTCAGAATAACAAAAATCAAGTAGACAAGATATTCACCGCTACCAGCTGAGATTTCCATCTTTTCAGAGGTTTCCAGGATAAAACTAAGTATCCATTGTTTCCGTGTGTTCATTTTGAATTTTTTCATAGTGTTGCAAAAAGAACTCAAATCTAGACACTTGCTGATAGTTCTAATCCAAAATCAAATATTGAAAATTTGGAGATTATTGGTTCCAAATTTGGTAATTTTATTTTCTTTGTTTCGTCTATTGTTTTGGTGTGTCTCTTGATTTTAGGTGTAAGCTTTTCTCCTACTTCAATTTTTTTCTGTATGTATTTCTATATTTCTTGTAAAATCCTTTCGACTATTTATAAACTTGTGTTTTTTTGTAATCTTTTGAATTAATTTCCTTTATTCCTAATTCTTTGGTTACTTTTCTTTCATTCTTTTTGGCTCTTGATTTATTTGTCTCTCTTTCTTTTCTTCTCAATTTTAAGGGTGATAGTGTTACCCCTTTCTTTATTTTCTTTTCTTGCTTTTATTTATTTATTTATTTCTAGTAGTTTCTTAGGCCTTTTTTGGTGTTCTTTGTGTGTTCAGTATTTCCCTTTCTTCATCTCTCTATGTTCTAAATTTTAGTTTTTCTTGGTTTCTTTGCTCGAGTTTTTTTTTTATTACTTTTTGGATTGTTGTTTCCTTTTTTCCTCTCACCCTTTCTTGTTTTTATCCTCCACTCTTCTTTCTCTCCTCGTCCTTTACCATCCCTGCACTTTTGTCATCTTCTCCTCTTTTTTCTTGTTTTCACTCCTTATTGCTTTTTAGTCTTTTTAGATTCTTTAAATGAATTTATATTGCCTTTCCTTAGTGTTTTTTAGTCTTGTTAAGTTTTTAGAATTCTTTATTTTTTAATATTTTTATTTATTTGTTATTTCTTGTTTCTTGTTTCTTCACACTTTATAAGAAAATGCCCGCAATCCATTAATCACTTTTTCCTCTTCCTGATGATGGATCACTGATATTGATCCGAAACATCAATTGAAAAAATTACACAGTTTAATCGAAAAGATTACTCAATATTATTGGTTCCAGTTCTTTTTTATTTTACAAAATTATTAATCACCCAACCCATGTCTTTTGATTTGAAGTCAGATTTGCTGACTACTTCTTTACACATAAAATGGGCCACACTTTGAGCAATATTGTGAAGCAAAGCTCTGCCCTCAACCCACTTTGGTATTTTATAAATCGCGAAACACGATTTGAGGCAAATTCCCAATGTTGATGTATTAACATCTTCCTTCTATCGCATACCAAACTTGCTTGGTGGTACATGCCTCCCCTTACCTTTGAATTATTTCTATTGTGCATGACAAAATAAAGTCAGATGAAATGACTACTCTTGGAGATAATCAAGACTATAAATCTATGTTGCATAGGTACTCATACCCATACCCCTAGGATGCGTACCGGGTACTCGGGGGGTACGCAGTGAAGAGCATCATAGCTAAAGACCTTGATTAAGATTTCTGATTTTGTTTCAGTTTTTTGTCTGTGTATCGGCTTGCTGTTTATCAAGCTTAATTCAATACGTAATCAGTTTGAAACTTTGATACAATACTGATTAACAGTAAACTTTATCACTATTCAAGTCAGAAGTTTATCATTTGCAATATGTCATCGTTATATGATTTATGATCTTCTTGTTCATGTCTCTGTTATGCATCTAAACATTTAGATTTTCGTTTCAGTTTTTTGTTTGCGTATCAGCTTGCTGTTTATCAAGCTTAATTCAATACGTAATCAGTTTGAAACTTTGATACAATACTGATTAACAGTAAACTTTATCATTGTTCAAGTCAGAAGTTTATCATTTGCAATATGTCATTGTTATATGATTTGTGCTCTTCTTGTTCATGTCTCTGTTATGCATCTAAACGTTTAGCATACATATATTATTATTACAAACATATTGCAAATCTGAAACTGAAATCTATACATTACATCTACAAACTTTATCACTGTTATTGTTTTGAAAACTCATTGTCATGACTCATATTTTCAGATTTTCTATAAAATGTTAAATTATATTAAAAAAAAATTGACGTACCCAAGTACCCTCATCCCCTATTTTGAAAAATAGTTGTATCGGTACCCGTACCCTAAGTACCCAAGTACCCACTTCCCCGTGCAACCTTGCTATAAATCTCATAAAAAGTTTTAAAAATAATCCAATTATTATGATGTTGATCTACCATGAATAAAATTAAACAGCAAAAATCTGTTCATTTGTGCCAATCCTAGCATAATGAATAGAACATTACCATTATTTTTATAATCTGATTTAGCTCCATCCCACAAGGCATTCCCTGCCCCTTCCTCTCTCTCCCTTCCCAGGGTTGCAACACACCAGCATCTCCTAGGACCAAAAGTCAATGCCTACGCATAACTTATTTGAGATAAAGGTAACTGTCATCAATCAAGGATTGTTGAACCTCTTATATTTCCTTTTTATTGTTTTGCAAACATCACCGTCACGGATTAAAAAAACAATAAATTTTACAAATACCCAAAGATTACAGATATCAGAAACTCATGAGAACACAATCACATTTTCCAATGATTTGAATTTGAATACTATATAAATTATATATGGAGGTCTGAAGTATTAAATTATAATAGTTCTGATCAGTTAATCTACGTCTTAAAAAGGTGTGTTAGTGACCTAACTTTACAACAAAATGTTCATTAAAGGACTTTATAATATAGTGGGCCCAAACAATATAGAGATGAGAATACGTCGAAGTCTATTGAATTATTTACAAAAGATAATCCAACATGTTCATTGAAGGAATTTAAGCTATAGTGGGCCCAAACAATATAGAGATGAGAATACGTGGAAGTCTATTGAATTATTTACAAAAGATATTCCAAAAAAGTTAAAGAGTTACTTGGAAGAATTTATTTTGAAACTCATGATCAAAGGCAGATCATGTCTCCAACTTCATTGCACATTTGTCACCCTTGTATTATTTCATTAGGGGGGGGGGGCATCCCTTCACAAGGTTATTCTCCTTGGCACCATCTAGCATTAGCTTTTCCAGGATTCACCCATTTTAGGTTTTCCCCTTCTAGTTAAGGTCATTTATCTTGATATTTCCTTTCAGAGCTCTTAAATTATGTTTGATAAACCCACTTGATATTGTCCTCCCTCATCCTGACGATAGATACAGAAAACTCCTATACAGATACAACCAGAAGCTTTCAAATTCACTAGAATGCACTATGGAAATATTAACTCATTGATTCTAATTTATAACTTGTACCTTCATCTCCCCTTGACCAACTTTGGCCTTTCTGTTTGTGGGGTAGAAAAGATGGCAGCTCTTGCTCAAACTCAATGGCAGATATACTAATATAGAAATTACAAAAGCAGTGTTCCATAACACAATAGGTATGTGAGGAACCATATCAAAATATTAAAGCGTCCTTCTCCAAAACAAACATTGAAACCTCCAAATTATCTTTACCTTTGAAGTAACTCAAATGCATTGCTTAGATCCTTCAGGGAAGATTTCTCTTCTCCATTCCTGCTTTCTTCGTTTCTAAAAATCCTGAGACTTGGAACTTTGGACATGATATACTGCCCCAGGTTCACATGATTCACAACTTGGCCTGCCAAATTAACACACATAAAAGGAAAAGAAAAGAAAAGAAGTCAACAAAAGGCAAGCATCTTCACAAATACTTCCTCCACATGTCAAAACAAATGATTCATAATAGGTTAAAGTAGATAATTATGTCCATGATGGATGCACTGAAACAATCCTATTTTTTACTTACGCCCAGGACGATGATGAACAGATCTAACGACAACATCAACAATCTTCTCTTTTGGAGTCCTTGAAAGCTCAAAACAGTCATCAGCAATTAATATACGCCTTGGTCGTCTGAAGTCTACCATTGGTAACTGTAGCAGGACATGACCAACACGACGAAGAACATTCGCATCCCTTGCAAACCACCCTGAACAGTATCACCTATGCATGTCAATCTTGTAGTAAACTGGAACCAATTATCCAAACAGAAAAAAGTGAAATAAGAAACATTTTAAGCATAATTTTCATTCAATGGTTGTGTTTATCACCATCAAGAGCATCAACCCCTCTGTTCAATTTTAACCAACATTGGACCAGTTGTTGTTACAACATAGAGGGCACTGCTGCAAACTCCACACAGCAGGAATAAATCACATTTCATGTGTCCTACAATTAAGTCTACTCAATTTGATCATTTTACCGACCAAACATAAAACATACAAAAATAAATATAACAAGTCTGTTCAAACACATCTAACGTGTTTCCAATTCCTCTTTAAAACTGAAATATTTTACACAAAATTGCACAATATAGTCTAACAAAGGAACATCAAGGAGACGCAACTTTTTCACAACTTGGTTAACCAATGTTCTTTACCTCCATCAACACACTAAATAGCATCTAGCTCAGTAAATAAGAGAATCTTAAAAAATGGACTCATGTCAAAATCTCATTCAAATGGAGAACAATTGAATATTTGTTTCTTGTCAATAACAATTACCAACTGCGCTCCAACTCTTCCCTCAAATTTTGACTCTGACATCCTTGATCTTATCCCGAGATGTATCTCTGATGTGCAGAATTCGGCCCTCAGTAAACCGGTCTCCTTTTTAGAGGTGAAGGCTGCTCTCTTCAATTTGGGAGGGGATAAATCTCCGGGCCCTGATGGTTTTTCGGCCATTTTCTCTCAAAAAGCCTGGTCGATAGCTGGAAAAGAGATGTGGGAAGTGGTGGAAGAATCTCGGGCTGAAGGTTTTATTTTGAAAGATTTCAATAACTCTTTCATTGCCTTAATTCCAAAAAAAGCAGAGCGAGTGTCCTTTGATGACTTTCGACCAATAGCTCTATGCAATACTATTTACAAGGTTATCTCTAAGGTTATGGCTAATCGCCTTAAGATGGTTCTCCCCTTTGTTATTTCCCCTGAACAGAGCGGATTCATGGCAAATAGATCTATTTATGAAGGGGTTGCGATTGCCCATGAACCAATCCATACAGTTAGAACTGCACGAGTAGAGAAGATGGTGATTAAACTAGACATTCGTAAAGCTTATGATAATGTCCATAGAGGCTTTCTACTCAGTGTGTTGAAAAAGTTTGGCTTTTGTGACTCCTGGCTTAAATGGGTGGGCAGTTGTATTAATACTCCTAGAATCTCTGTTTTAGTGAATGGTAGCCCCCAAGGTTTTTTTGAAACTAATACAGGGATACGCCAGGGTGATCCCATCTCACCCTTTCTGTTCATTATTTTGGCTGAAGTTCTAGGGAGACTTATCTCTAGCAAATGTTGTTTGGGCCAATGGGGTGGATCCGATTTCCCACTTACAATTTGTGGATGACACCTACTTAATGGGGGATGCTTCGTTAAGGGAAGCGAGGGTGATAAGAAAGACTATTGATTCTTACAGTGTTGTTTCCGGTCAGAATGTGAATTGGAACAAATCTGAGGTTTTCTTTTTCAACACCAGTCAAGGAAAATAGAAGCAGATTTGTGGGATCCTTGGTATGCGAATGGGTAAACTTCCGGGCAAGTATCTGGGCATCCCATTGTTTAGTGGAGCCTGTAAGTCTCATCTCTGGGAAGACCTAACCAAAAGCTGTTTAAAACGCCTAGATGGTTGGAAGAGTAAATGCCTCTCTTCTGCTGGGCGCATTCTAATGTTACAATCGGTGGTCTCTGCTATCCCGGTGTTCTCTATGAGCTGTCTCAAATTACCTAAAAAGGTGATTTCTTGTCTAGAACAGAGTATGAGGAAATTCTTTTGGAATGGCTCAAGTAATGATGATAAAATCCCACTCCTTGCCTGGGATAAGATCTGTAAACCTAAAGTTTCTGAGGGTGCTGGTATTAAAAACTGGAATCTTATGAATCTTGCTCTTGGTGCAAAGATGGTTTGGAGTATGTATGCTAATCCGGATATGTTGTGGGCAAAAATTCTTAAAGCCAAATATCTTGATTCGATGGAACCAAATAGAATTCTCACTATTAGGAACCCCCCTAAGGGCTCGGCTATTTGGAATTTCATCCTAGATTGTAGACAGGTTATTACTAATCACTTGTCTTGGCAGGTTGGTGATGGGAGATCAACTTCGTTCTGGAAGGATTCGTGAAATGGTTACCCGGCCTTGATTGAGGATGCTTCTCTCCATGAGGTGATGAACATCTGCACGAATGCTTGGGGTGAGAAGTTGGTGGACTATGTCGTATTGAATCAGAACTCCTTGGGTTCACAGTGGACATGGAAAGATGGCAGTCAATTGGGCCTTAATGGCCTTCAATCTGATCTCCTTCGATCGGTTTTTGAGAATAGAGAGGTCTTAGTCACTGACAATGATGACTCCCTGATTTGGTGTGCTTCCAAGAGTGGTCAATATTCAGTCAAACTTGGATATAAAATTATGGATAACCCAAATCAACATGGGGAGTGGCCTACTAAATTATGCTGGGGGAAGGATTGCCTCCCTAAAGATGGCTCCTTTGCATGGTTGGTTGTGCAGGGTCGCATCTTGACAGGTGAAAGAAGGAAAAAGTATGGTTTCATTGGTCCCACTAAATGTGTCCTATGCGGGGAAGCAAATGAGGATGTAGATCATCTTTTGGTTCAATGTAAATTTGCTTATGCCTGCTAGGATATGATTAAGAAAAAGTTGGATTGGTCAAGGCCCCTTCAGAATTCAGTCAAGGAGCTTTTCCTTAGCTAGCCTTGGGAAAAACCAAAGTCTGTCTTGTCTAAGCTTTGGCAAATTTGTCCTTCTATTGTGGTCTGGGAGTTATGGAAGGAAAGAAACCGCAAGATTTTTGAGGACAAGGAAGAATCCCTTGAAAGGGTCATGGTTAGAATTAATTCTTCTATTGAGGAGGTGCTGGGTGCCTCAACCTTTCTACTTAAGTCCTCTACTCCTTTTACTTTAGGGGACAGGAGAATCCAAAGTGAATGGTCGTCTACTCGCATTCGATTTAGGAATGGAGGTCTCCTACCTGGGAAACATAAGACAGGCAGAGAGATGATTAAATGGAAAACCCCGGAATGGGGTTGGCTGAAAGTTAACTTTGATGTCGCTTCCAGAGGGAATCCTGGCCCCTCTGGTGCAGGTGTGATTGTTCGCGATTGGACTGGTTATATTCAGGCATATGGTGCCCAAAAGTTAGATGTGGGAACTAATAATGTGGCTGAGGTGAAAGCGGCTATTTTGGCCTTGAATTTATGTTTAAAAATGAATTGTCGGAAAATTCATTTGGAAGGAGATTCTCGGATTATTATTTAGGCTATCCAGAAAGGATATACACAGGCTTGGCATCTTCAAAGATACATCCACGTTGTGCATGATCTTCTTTCTAAATTTGAGCCCTTCAAAATTAGTCATATTCGGCGAGAAGGGAATTGTGAAGCAGACATTCTATCTAAGTGGGTTGTTTCCCTTAAAAATATTAATGAGGTAGTGTGGGATGATTTTAATTTGTTGGGTGTTGCGGACCTCGGTTGCAACCTATAATCAGCCTCTTTAAATTTATTGCACGGACACTAGCAGCCTTATGGTTTTTAATATTTTTTGAGTCCCTTGTAAAGTATCCGGCGCAGTTTTAAGTTGGCGACCTCTCGGCTCGTGCGAAAGGTGACGTCCGACCATTAATCAAAGTATTCTCATTTATTGAGTGTAAGGCCGACGGCTATAAAGGAATCCTTTTGGCCCTCTTTATGTGCGGATTGAATGTTTTGAAGGCTTGGTCTGGTTTTAGAGGCGGTTTTCGTAACACTCTAGTTTCTTGCGAAACGGTCGAGCTTTGAAATTCAGTAGAACAATGGAAGCTACTTTCTCTGTGGATACTTGCAAGCAACAGAAAGCCTTCAAAGGCCCAGTTTCGTTGGCTCGGCTGCGAGGTCTTCTGGAAATAAAGCAGGATTAGGTGGCTCGGGCTGTTGGGGATGTTTTAGGGCCCGCCTTTGTGAACAGGAAGAAGAAATGGAGAATCAACCTTGATATAATATCAATGGTTATGGCTTGGGGGCTAGAAATTGGAAGAGAATGCGCGGAAGTGAAGTGGCTAGTGTCTTGTTTGTTCAATCAAGACCTACTCTTTGAAATGGACTCCATTCTAGAGTGGGCGGTCCCCAGCATTGGGTCAGATATTACAGAATGTTTCGAAGATGAAAACAAGGCTCGGATTTAAGGCTTCGTTCCTTTTATCAAGTGGTGGGGTAAGGTGGATAAAGGAAATTTCAGGGCGGACCGCCTCGAGCTTGGAGCAAGCTGAAGGAAATGGTGGCAGAACATGAAGCGGAAAAGGTCACGGAGCGGAGTCTGGTGCCTGTCATGGTGCCACGCCGCAAGAGGTCGAGGCAAGGACGGCTATGCTCAGAAGGTTGATGAGCGTCAGGTTTGGACATTGGTAATTTTGCCCTTTTTGTTGTGCCCTCGATGCCCCTGTTGTGCGAGAAAGTTGATGAATGGCCTCTTATATGATCTCTGATGACAGAGGGCTTTTTGAAGACGACAGTTTTTTGTGGTTGGGGAATGTTTTTCTCTCCTGCTGGCAGGTTTGGGACAATTATGAAATGATCTACAGACTGCCGAAGCCTGGTTCAGGTCTATGCTTACGTCAGGGTGGCTAGACTTGCTGATATAATCGTTACCGACTGTACTATGATGTGATGCTTTTGGGTTTGGTTGCTTCTAGGATGATTTTTTGTTTCCTGCTGCGATATGCTATCTCATGTATGTTTTTAGATGGATAATGGTTTAGTAGTTTGGCATGCATGAATTTTCTACAGATTTTGCTATGGTCAGTTGTAAAGCAAATCTGATATTTCCGATATACTCATAATGTAATCCTCTTTATATTAATAAAATCATTGTTACCGATCAAAAAAAAAATAACGATTACCAACTAATAATGGTAATTAACCCACTGGAAATGAACCAAGCTTCTTTGTGGATATTTCTTACACTTTGTATCATAAACCTATATTTTTTGGTGCTTTCCAGAAAATAACTTATATCAGTCTAAAACTAAAACATATAAATCTTGTTAAACAAAAATTTAAAGAAGGTGGCAAAGCTCAACTCAACTAAACCTCATTGTCTCCTACAAACAAGTCAACATCGACTGCCACACCGCATTAGATGATAAAACTGCCACACCGCATTAGATGATAAAACTAGACACTGCACAATAATGGGAAGAACTTCGGGCTTGAAAATGCCACAAAACTCACACTTGGAAGGACGTTGAAAGCCCTAAATTACATACAAAACCCAAAAGATAGTATGTGCAACACACTACGCAACAATCTCCAAAGCAAATGAGATTAGGAGGACATAAGTGGGAGGGTGTGTTTTTGCAATCTATTTGTATGCTTTTTAGATGAAAATGAAGAACCTAAATTTAAAATGCACACTATCAACATTTTTTTGTTTTTTTCTTCAATGAATCATTTGCTATCATGTGGACAGATTAGTGGTGACTTGAAATGAAGTTTCAGGTTTTCATATGTTTTCCAAATTTTGAATTTCTATAACAAAATCCAGTTAACTTTGTGACTTGAATAGAAATTGAGTATTGTAGTCAATCCACCCATGCAGATCTTCAAATCTTAATTTTGTTTAGCTTGTGGGCTCATGTAAACAAGCTTGCAACCATGATCTTAATAAGCTCTATAACACAGTTGAGATGTACACTGACACAATGGTTGTGATAGAGAGTTCGGTGGAGCTTAGGGACTTAAATTACAGATTTTAATTATATTTTAATGGAATTTAGGGCTTCCAAAGAAATAAGATAGATATTGTTTTTCATTTAATAAGATTTACAATTGTTTTAAAATTTTGGGGTTATATTTTTTCTTTTTTAGTATTCAGAAGATATGTTATATATGATATATTACATATGTCTTTAGGAAGGTTGTATTATATACAGCCCACATGGATACAGTCATGCAATATTTTCAGGTTTTTTTTTGTTTCCAAATTTTGAATTTCTAGAATAAAATTCAGTGAACTCTATGACTAGAATAGAAACTGGCAATAGTGGCCAATTCATTAATGCAAACTTCCAAATCTTGATTTAGTCTTGCTTATGTTCTCCTGTAAACAAGCTTGGAGCCATTATCTTATAAAGTTCTATACCAGATAGGTTGTTGTAGACTGAAATAATGTTTGTGATAGAGATTATAACAGGACTATGGAGTTAAATTACAGAATTTATATCATGCATAGGTAATTCTTCACCATATGCAATGCTCATCTTCTAAATCCTCAAGTATGGTATCACGTAGTAAAATGTGGATAATGCATTGAACATGTTAGAATAATACTAAGTAATAATAGAAGATAAGGCTTACTTTTTAATAAAGTCACCTTAGAGACATAAAGAGAATTTGCTATTTTTACCTCCCTATTTTTAGAGTTCAGTGTGAGTTGTGTCATGTTTAACCAGTTGCATGTTTATTTGATTCCATATTCCAACCTCTCTATAAGGGGATGAACCTCATTCTAATCCATATCCCGATATCTAACATAATAACAATATTGTATTCTACTGGTCTTTACAACAGAACAGACCTCTTACAAATAAGTTGTACTTTATGGTGAATAGAATACAAAATGAGACATTTAACAAGATAGTAAGTACCTTCTTTCTACTTTGTTTGTTAAGCTTTTACCTATTGTACTTGAAAAAGGTATGTTGTTAAAAAAAATCGAGTGATGCCTAGTTAAGTACATATACCTGTTTTGAAATTATAAACCCTAGTGGATTAAAAGATAATAAATAAAAAAGTAAAAAATCTCTACCGAAGTATAGTAGCATCTGAGTCAATGTAACAAATTTAAAAGTATCATCTAATGCCAAATTCCATTGGTTCTTCAAAGTGAGCATCTCTGAACAGTAAATAGGAACCACCAACGTCAATGTGAAAATTTTACTTGATGAAAATCATGCTTTTATCATTCTATATGGCCCTTACCTACAGTGTCAAAACTCTGCGCCATTGGCACAACATCAAAAGTAGAAACAGAACCGTGTGAAGGACGGAATCCCAAAATTCCACAAAATGCAGCTGGAATTCTCACACTTCCATCTGTATCAATACCTGCAACAAATTGTATAGATATTACAAAGTGTTATCAAAGCACAAAGATGCATTAATTGTTTGCAAATATTTTGAGCAGTAAATCGCCAAAACTCTGGTATTGTAAAGCAATAAAACATAACTCAAAGAAACATAATGCAATACTAAAAATTCATGAATGTACCACATGTAGACAGACGAACAAAAAGGTAATTACACAAAGGCAATACTTCATCTTTTCTACCTCACATTGCAAAGACATATAACTTTTAAAAACGCAATAGCCAATGTGCCTTTGGTCTGCTGGTGAAGTTGAAAGGTTCTTAAAGAGCCCACCAGGGATCAAGTCTTGCCAAGTGCAAGGCTACGACATTATAAGAGATGAGGCCGAGATCATGCCCCAGGCAAATTTGGCAAAAAAGAAACCCCTCAGTCCTTGTCTCGTAGCCGAAGAGGTTCAGCCTAAGGCTTGTGCTCCCATATCAGGTTTCTAAAACAGCTTTATGGATGAAAAATACTCCATCAAAAAAACAATGCAATAATAACACAATCTAAAATGCAAAAGTAGCAACAATAAAATGAACCATAACAATTTCAACCCTGCAACATAAGCAATATATTAAGCATATTTTTCCAAGCACAAACATGGGGAAAATAGGCATAAAGTGTCATTTTGAAACAACACAAAGTGGGAACCTTGACAAAGGAAGAGGGATGACAAGTATAAAGATGACCAATGATTGGTAGAAGGGGAACCAAAGGAGAACTGGTACAACTCTTGGGATGAGGAATAGGAAAAATAATCAAAGTTGCATTGACATAGACAAGGATACGGATACGGATACGGATACGGATACGGATACGGATACGGTATCAGATATGAATATAGCAATTTTTCAAGACCTCTTGTTTGGATACAGCAAGATACAACATTCATAATAAACACATACACGTTTTTGACACAATTTTCTAAGTTATTAAATAAGATTTTCATTAATATGAAAGTAAAATGTACACATAATTGTGACATATTGGAAAATAATATGTTTAATTATAGTTTTATTATTAAAACAAAATTCAAATACATTAATAGTTTGGTTGAATCACATGTTATCAAAAATATCATCGCTCTTCTCCTGAAATTGAAAATCTAGATCATCAAGATTCTTTGAAGAGTTGGGATAGTTGGATTGACTGTGACCGCCAACTAGAAGATCCTCCTACTGTGTCAGAATTCCCACCAATGGGATTGATACGTGTCAATGCATTTATGGATACATCAATGTCACTCATCTCAAGTTAAACCCTAGAGTCTACTAGGTAAAACGCGACAAGAGACGAAGATTGGAATGCACATATATCCTCTGCTCTGCTAGCTGCCAACCTATTCCGTTTCACAGAATGGATGAAGTCATATGTACTTTGATTTCTCTCAAATGTTAAAGAACATGAAACCTATAAAAAGGTTTATATTATAAGTTACAAAGACACAAATAATCAAATTAAAATTAAAATTAAAATATAATTCATATAAAGTTAAACCTATGACAGAAGTTTGATAACTAAGTTTTGCATATGTCTAGTCGTGGCACCAAGGAAGTTCCACCACTTTATAGAGTCCATTTCTTTTTTATATGTCATTGCATCAACATCTACAAAAGTTCCATCAGAGGATGCAAACGTCCCAAACTCATCTTGAATCTGCGCAGCAACTCTACTATCTGTAAACATTTTTTGAAAAAAAATCTATATCCATCAACAACCTCAACATCCATATTTGGTGTTATCCTATTTGGCAATGTTAACATATCAGCATTGTAGCACTTTGGGTTCAAAGCATATGCCAAAACAATATCCCATCTTGTCTTGATGGCCTCGTATATTTGCTCTAACTTGCTACACCATTGTACCTATGCAATCATAGATGTCACCCAATATTAACTTATTAGTAGCATGATAACAAATGAGGATGTCTATTGGCTCAATGAAATACAGTAAATAGTCTATTAGATCCTACCAATCATCATCAAAAATTAATGTTTTGATATGATTTGCTCTATTTGTTTAAGATTGCATCCAAATTGCCCAAACATCACTAATCACCATACTTTTCAAGGCTTGTTTGACATCAACAAGCCTTTTGAGAAAATGAAATACATGACGAAGCATTGAAAAAATAATAATTTTTAAAAACATATAAATCTTACATATATTTCAAAAAATTAATAAAATATTCTATTTGAATATTTGTGATACCAAAAAAAAATTACCTTTAACTACTCTAGCTTGGTGAGTTGTCTGTAAATGATCTGTGACATGTGACGATCGTAAATAAACATCTGAATTTCTTTGGCTTCTTCATAAATCTTTTGTATCCATTGAATTTGCCAGTTTTTTGCAGAATTAAGTTGAAAGAATGAACTACGTGAGGGGTCCACCAAATGTTTGGATATCTTGCTTCCAGGACCAACTATGTTGCTCTGCATACTTTTGCATTATCTGTAATCACCAAAACAACACTATCTAGCTCCACTAACTCAATTGCTTCATTTAGAATGTTGGCAATAAATTGGGTATCTTTCTCTTCAACCTTACATTCCACTCCTTTAAAAAAACATTACCCCCTTTGGGCTCATAGCAACCACATTGATAAGTGGCCTATTTCTAACATCCTTCCATCCATCACAAATGATAGAAACCCTTAAGGTTTTCCATGAAGCTCAAATCACCTGCAATTGACTATAAATAATATTTTTTCTTTACGCATAAGGTTGGTACAAACCTTCTCGTACTTGGGCTTTGTATCCTTTTGGGGCTTCATTAATTGACTTGACCATCTCTTTCCCCAATATGGAGAGCAAACCACATAAAAGAAATTTCATTTGCATACATATAACGTGCAATATCTGAATTTGTAGCCTCTTGATATTGCAAATTACACGCCTTTTCAAGAGGTCCTAATTGCTTCGCTTATGACCAAAAGATATTCTAAAAGCGGGATGGAAAGGAGGTCTATTTAGACTTAGAACTGACCTTTCTTTTAATGTTTAATCCCGATTATCAACTTCATCTTGTTTTTTTTTCTATTTTGCAATCTTCCTAGCTAACAATCCCTTCTCTAAACGATCATCAACATCTAAAACAGGAACCACTTCACCTCCTATACCTTTTTTGTGGCAAAGGTACCCACAAACCCTAGTGTAGAAACCTTTATAATCACTTAAACACTAATCAAACCTCCATTTATAACCTTCACCACCTTGAAAGTTTTCCCGGATGGTGACATATTTCCACAACGGAGAATTAGCGTTTGGTTTGATCCACTTGTCAATTTCTAATGCTCTAACATTAGATGATGAAGATGCTGCCATGATTGCTATCCTACAAAAAACTAATTTAATCAAATTGTAAAATATAAACAGTAGTAAATTCAATGTATAGTTTATAGATTGATTTAAGAAAGTAATAAATAATTTATAGTATATAAATGGTATTTACTATTTCAAATTTAATTTTACAAAAAAATACAAACTTAAAATCTATAATTATATGCACAAAAACTTTGAAATTTAAAACTAATTTTTTTTTAATTTAAAATAAATTAAAGATGTTAATAAAAATTAAAATAAATATATTATATATAACTGTGTTTTAATTTAATCGTAATGGTGATCTATATAACAATTATTTAAATACAAAACAAAATAAATATAATAAGTTATGTATATTATAAACACAAAAAACTAAATATAAACTTAGCTTTAAAAGCTAAATGAAACACATTAAAAATTGATTAAATAAATATACTAATGTTAAATGAACTATTAAATATCGATTCTATCTTTAATTTTAAACTTTATATATAACTATGATATTAAAACTTGCAAACCTTGCGTTGTCGTCGTTGGAGCAAAGGAAAACATGTGCACGAACAGAGCAGACAAAAAACCTTGGGCATGATAAAAAATCAGAAGGCTTGGTATGAAGCCCACGTTTGGACACCAAAGATTCTATAAAACAAACTCCCAGCAATCACCAGAAAGCCCAAAATAAATCGTGCAGAGAAGTCAATAAAATGTTGCAAAGAACTCGTGAAAACGGAAAACCAATATTGTTGGATCGGTCATTGCACAGGAGGGTGTATTTATTTTAAAAACCTCAATTTTTTAAGGTTAAGACTATAGTTAATTGAAGATTAATTCCAAATTCGCCCTTTTAGAATTTACACCCCAGTGAATCTAGCATAGGTGCAATTAGGCAAGTTTTCAAAATGGAGGGAAACATTTTAACATTGTTGCCATACCACATACAACAATACACATACCAAGGGTGGGTAGGTGGTGTTTCCAGTAACTTTGAATATAAAGTTATAAACCTCAGGTTTGTATCCCACGTCTCTAGCATGTACTCTGTAGGAGTAAATGTTTCTCGACAAGCGCGTATGGTACACCTATATTCCTAAGAACCTGTCAATGGCAATTTCTACCATTGGTGTTGTCAAGAGTTCAACAAGAGTTGGCTTTCAACTACCAATGGCCAAGTTTTTCAAATCTCCTAAGGAATCCAAGAATGGTATGGGCATTACTCCCTGTTGGTTGTGGAGTTGCCTAAATTTTATTTTTGGATGTCCTCTCACCCCCTTCTCCATGTTCTCCTTTGAACATTGTTGTTGGTTTGAATCATAAGGAGGACTCATTGAAGTTTTCTAACAATTACTCAAGCCTTAGCCAATCATGGATTTGGTATGTTGTATGAGGCATTTGTTTTGGCGTTTGATAGACTAATCAAATTTTGGACAAATGTTATCAAAACTTTGGTCGTATGCCCTTTAGCTCCATCTCTAGCTCTAGTTATAGATGGTGTGTATTCTCCTTTAAACAAAAATCTTATTTTACACAAATACAACAAATGGTAGATGAACCCCTCAACAAGTGAAATCCTAGGCAGGGGCACTCAAATGGTAGATGAGCCCCTAGGAATCTCCACCAATAACATTAGAATCTCAGCACCAAACTGTACTCGAATTCACCTTCAAATCTGCCTTCCAACTATCGAAGTCATCGGAGTTTATACCACAGCATTATATCCCAAAAAAGTTGGTGCACTTCCCACTTGGAGGTCTTCCAGAATTGCCACAAGACTACTGCCTTTCACTATTAAATTGGTGTGATATGTTAGGGACAAATAGTGATGAATTTGATGTTGGAATCTCCCTCCAACATGCCCAAAATTGCCATGGTCTATCTTGCAAGTTCATTCCAGCCAAACCCTAGATGTGGCACTCCAATTTGAAGAATAAATCTTTGATTGCAATTTGAAATTAGATCAATTATGCCTAGTGGTGATCTCTAAGTGAAACCACTCCAAGGAATTGTGGGCTTTTGTCCTTTGATTCCAAACATAGAGGGTACTAATCCTCACCAAAATAGAGCCAAAGTTCAGTTGTCCATTAAGGTGTAGAAATCAGAAAATAAAATGGTTGATCAATATGTCACCTCCTCCTTGCTCTGCCTCTCTTAAATAGAATTTTCCTCCAAAAGATATCGCTTCAAGTTTTCTTCATTACCATTGATTGATATTCAAGAGGAATTATACAAAGTAAACTTTAATTATAAGAGACCTTATTTTATAGGTTTACTTTACTTGAGGCCCTCTTTATAAAAATAATTACATTTTATAATAATACAAAAGAAGAATCAGGTTATTTTTAACATGCATCTTCGCACCCATGACAAAAGTGGAGCCAAATTCTAATTTTGTTGCTATTGTAGCTTTACCTATTAATGGGATTGATTAATCTTTATAAATTTGAGATGGTAATGCCTCGGGAGAGGTTTGGTGGTTCAAGGTGCCACCTATTAATAGGCTGACTTTTTGGCTCCATAGCAGGGACCTGTAAAATGTTGGCATCATATTAGGGATGTTGTTGAAGATACAGAAGCTCGATGTAAAGTTTTTTTGATTCAATATGAGGGTGCAGCACTATAAAGCTGTAGTTTACCCATCAAAAAAAAAGGTGGCCCCTTATATGACATTTTGATCCACTTGGTCTATTATTATACTCTCATTTCCAACTGCAAAATCCATGTTGCCCATAGAAAATGAATGTTGGGCATTTGGGTTCAACACGGCTTCATCTCAAAAAAGGGGACATTACATGGTTTGAAAAATTGTTAGGATCCATAATTCTATTGTGCAAGAGCAATGTCTAGGTACCTGCATTCACTTGTTCGAAAATATTTCGGAACTAGATTGAAAATTGATGTGTTTAGGCAGTGGGTTTGATGGAAATGGAATCCAAGAAGCTGTTACAATATTTCTACAAAGAAGAAGGCTTTCCTTTTTATTTATCTATCAAACAATGATGATTGCATACAAATCCTCTCAAATAGGCCATTTAGAGATTTACAACAAAGAACGGTTTCTTTTTTATTTCTTTTTTGAACCATGATAATTAAATAACAATTCTCTCCAATGGACCATAGTTCCTTGGTAAGATATGTTTATTCGATTAAAATAATATTGTACTTTTTATTATTTAAGTTGTTTAGTTAGTTTAGTAACTTTCTATTCTATCTTTAGTTCTCGATCGTTTCCGTTGTGGAAAGATTTTCCTATAATTGCTTATTTAAGGAGTATTCCTCTCCCTTGTTTAATATTGAATATCAATCGATTATCATTTCATGGTATCAGAGCAAAGGATGGGTTTTGGCAAATTTTTCCAATAAAATTCTTGCCTAAATTACCTAGAATTAAAAAGGAACCACTCTAGAATTAAAAAGATCCGTAGTGTATTTTTTGTCAACAAATAGTGGTTTGAAATCTAACAGAAGAGAATAAAGCTACAAATACTTTTGAGAACCATTGTTTGTAATCATCATGACGCTTCTCTTGAGCAGAGAAACAAACCCTAATGCAAATATTTTTTTTGCAAATTACTTTGGTTATGGCAAAAATCCATAACAAATGTGTTCAGAATTGAACCAGAATTTCAATTGATAAATCAACAACACATAAACACCAGAGGTACTCTGGGAAAACCCTCCTACTCTAGGGATAATCTAGCCACACAAAAGATCCTTTATTGAATTCACAAAATCTGAATACAATGATCTCAAGTTGATCAAAATAAAATATCCAGTGATTGTTAACTCTTAACAATCAAGAGTATGCCTTATAACAGATTAGTCAACATCTACTTAGATTTTACAAAGCATACAAGAGTCTATGTATCTCGCAGATACTAAAGACAAAGAAAAATATTTTACACACTGAAAGATACTTGTGCCCAGGTTATATATAGATTATGTATGTTTCGTGCACAGTGCTCATTCTAAAAATATAAGACATTCTGCAGACAGGGATTGATTTTAAGTTTTGAACCAGAATACATAAAGATGCAATGAACTGAAACTCAAAACACCAAAGAACAGATAACACAATAACTTATCCTAAGAAAATCCTCCACTTGAAGGGAAAAACCGAGCCACACAAGAAATGATGCTTTATTGATAAAATAATAGAGATCTGTGTACAATGCTTCAAACTGAACCAGCAATACATCTACTACACACAGAACCAGCAATATATAGAAGACTTGACTCTTCATCTTCGAAACTGAAGACTCTTTACATTCCAAGCACAAGTCTCTTCATTTCAAATGGATGTCTCTTCACATCTCCATGCAAATCCTTTCAATTTTCAAATGCAAGACCCTTCACATTTCTTGGACAAGTGATTCACCTTCAGGAGAAAGATAACTCCCAACGCTATATAACATCAACAATTGCTAGCTTTCATATGTTCTGACATCTCACACAATACTGAATCAGATGAAGACAAAACCGATGTTGTGATGTCAGAAGCAGACTAGATAAAAACTCGGTCACGATAATGTCACACTGACATTCTTCAAGAATGATCACTCCATTTTTCTATCTCTGCCCATTTTTGACACACTATACAGAAAGAATGTATGTCTTTGATAATAACCAACGAACCACACATAGTCCATGATCAAGACAGCCGGTAGCGAAAGGGTCACCGCACCAAGCCACATCAACACCCGACAGCAGTTACATAAGTGTCGTTTCATATCCAGCAGACACACATCTTTTATAATCCATAGAAAAAAAACACAAACATATAAAAAAACGTCTCTGCCCGTATTAGGCATTACCGATAATGACCAAATCGAAGGCATATGAAAAGCCACTGCTTGAGTCATATCAAACGCTTTTCGGCAGTTACCATCCACGCCGTTCTGCGTTCCATCATTGTGAATAGACAAAGTCATAATCTTTACTAAACCTCTTGCTGATACAATGAATTCTGAAGAAGAGAGCAGATATACTTGACGAGATCGATGCCAGCAAACATAAGACTCCCACACGACGCTAGCAAAGAATAGAAGCAGTGACGGTTATCATATGAACCGTTTCACCTTCAGCCATATATGAAGCATCAAGGACACAAAATCACTGGAAGAATATGATAACAAACAGGTTGGAAAAAAAATCACAGGCACAGAAAATATCTCCTGCAGCTACAATCATTAAAAAAATGTTCCTCACTATTAAAATTTAATGCTCAAAATTTCAAGGTAATTCAAATTTATATAACATTCAAGTGGAATCTAATATATAAGAAAAAAAAATCTCCAATATGTTATATTGACAAAAGAAAGAGATTTGAAGTCCAAATGCACAAATGAACCTATGAAAATTTTCATGTGCCATCATTTGTAATCAACATGAGGCTTCTCGTGGGGAGAAATAATCGTCGATGCTCATTTCTTTTTAGCAAAATACTTTTGATATAGAAAATACATAACAAATGTAAACTAAATGTTAAAGCTCCATTCTCAAAAATTTCAAGGTAATACAATTTGAGAAATGCATAATATTCAAGTAAAATGAAAATCTAATCTACAAGAGCAAAGATCAATAAATTGTTCTACCAATTAAAACAAGTGATCTGAAATTCAAAAGTTATCTAATAAATAATGACCAACGAATTTCAGTTTTCTAAAAATAATATTCTATTCTAAAATTCTCACCAAGAGCGAAGTCCACAAGCTTAGCTGCAACAGCTACAGCAGAACCACTTGAAGATCCCCCTGGGATTCGTGAAGGTATAGCTGGGTTTGTTGGAGTTCCATAATGTTTGTTTTCCCCTGTTATGCTGCAGATGGTAATAAGTTGAGTTGAATCAAATGCATACCAATTCTTAAATAAACATTAAAGTAAAATATATCAACGGAAAGTAAACTTAGAGACCAGCTCCAAATATCAAAGGATTGTAAAGGAGGGCTAGGAAAAGTTAAACTTATATATATCATATTAAAATGCAAACAAAACATAGCATAAGAAAAAGATATTGGACTAATTAGAGAACATATTGGACTAAATTTTTCTTGCTTCAAGTCTACAAATTATTAGCTTGTTAGTAAGTTGGTAAATTTTAGTGATCTGGATTCAGAATTTCAACCATAAACAAAAACACCACAAAATGAGCAGCAGCAGTAGTGACAGTCATGCGGGTAGTGAAAGTGAAAATGAAGTGAACACAATATCAGCAGACCCCTCTATTTCTGAAAAGTGAAAACCCAACCTCAGCTGCTGTACCAAAAAGCCCTTTCAACCCCAAGAAACAATTAGTTCAGTTTGCCGCAAATGTGATCGCCAACAAAGGTGAAAATAGAGGGGTAGCAAGAAGTGGTTTTGTCATGCTTGCAATACACATTACCATGGGAGCTATACTAGGGTTGCAAGACATCTACTGGGTGAGAGTAGACATGGTGTCAGAGTTTGTGATGCAATAACATTGGAACAGCAAGTTGAAATGGCAAAGTTGGTTGGAGTATGTGAGGACAAACTCACAGCTCAAAATAAGAAATGGTCATCTCTACTAATTTGCACGCCTCTTCCAACGTATCATTTGAAAATTATTGTGACAGAGGGAAGAGGAAGGTCACTGCAGGTGAGAAAAATACAGGGGCAAAGTTAATGAATATGCAAAGATGTGAGCAAGTGAACGATTCGACGTGCTCTTCCATTTCATTTGGCAAGGTCTCCTTATTAAAAAGAGAGATATATTGACAGTTGGACCCTCTTATGCCCCCCTGGAGAACATAGATAGCGTATCTGAAAGATGCCAACTCAACAATAAAATAACAGAATTTATGTATAGACAGCAAATTCAATATTATGTATGTAGATTTTCAATATCAGATACAAGAGATTATCAAACTCCTAACCTTTTTCTTCTACATAAACTTCCAGAGTTTCAGAGATAGGAAATCACCATCATATTTGATTTTTAATACCAATAATGTTCTGATTCAACACCAAATAGATACCTTCAGACTAACCTTTTCTATAACAGAGATAAAGTGATAGTTTCCCTACATACAGTGCCTTGACAACTCCAGGGGTCTGAAAATTGATATACACTTATTGCTTGCGCTTGCAGTCACAAGCAATTCCATGATAAGCGCACCTTCAGTCCTACAGATCTTTATGGTTCCTTGCCCTCGGAATGATTCTCCCTTGAATAAAGAGTAATATTCCCTCCTATATCCTTACCCACTGAACCGATAGATGAGTTATGAACGCTCTACTATGGCTGCGATCTGCTTCTGCCTCAAATACACTAAATGATAATTAGCCGCTGTAAGTAAAATTAAGGAACCCAGTCGAAAATCAAGCAAGGTCAGGGGTTGCGTCCTAACCTGCAAATGACCTGGATTGTCTTCCAGCATCAGAGACGTGCACCCAGGCAGAGAATTGATTTTCCAAGCATAAAAACCAAATCAACTGCCAAATTACTTACAAATACATGCCCAGCAAGGCTGGTCATGTCGGCCCAAGAACATAAGGTTTGTAAAAATAAAATAAATTTAAACTAGCTAAGTTGGTTAAGGCTGACATTCAAAGTCTAATTTAGTTATTAATTTATTTATTTAAGATAGTGGGCAAAAGACAATAACGGTGCTTAGGAGCACCGCGTGGGCCCCAGGCCCTCCTCTAATTCGGGCTCATTACAGTCCTCCCGTCCTCCAATTGCTTGACCTCAAGCAATTGCACATTGGGGTGTTCAAAAACCTCGATACCTTCCCAAGTGGCATCTTCAATTGGCAGTCCTTTCCATTTCACCAAATATTCAGGAATCACCTTATTCCTCGATCTCCTCTCTAACATTTAACACTTGTTCAGGTTCAAATATCAATTTACCCTAGTAATCCAATGGTGGCAACTCTGCTGAAGGTGTAATCTGCTGTCCAAGTGCCTTTTAAGGCAAGAAACATGAAATGTATTGTGAATTATGTTGTATGATGGTAATTCCATCTCATATGCAACATGCCCCAGTTCCCTCACAATAGGATAAGGGTCGTAAAAAACTGGTTTCAGTTTTTCTGCCCCACTTCCTTTAATGGATGACTATCTATAGGGATGCAGTCTCAAATATACCAAGTCACCCACCTCAAACGATCTTTCTGTCTGATGTCAGTCCCCATACAAGTTTTGTTGACTCCGAGCACGCTGCAAGTTTTCCTTGAGGGCTACCAAAATGTCCTTGCTGCGCTGGACCGCGTCTTTAGCTTTGGGAACTCTACTATCTGAAAAGATCAAATCCACAAAAGATGTAGCATTGTAACCGTAGAGTGCTTTAAACGGAGACATACGAATCCACATGTGGTGAGTGGTGGTATAACAATACTCCCCCGGATATAACCACTTAACCCACATTGTTGTCCTGTAACATAATTCCTCAAATAGCCCTCAATCCACTTACTCCCTATTTCAGTTTGCCCATCCGTTTGTGGATGGTAGCTAGTGCTAGTTGTTAACTCTGTCCCTGTCAAACAAAAGAGTTCTTGTCAAAACAAACTAAGAAATTTGTTCTCTGTCACTTACAATTGTCTTTGGCAGGCCAAGAAGTCTGAAAAATCTCCTTGAAGAATAATTTTGCTACCTGTGGTGCTTTAAATTCTGAAGATATAGCATGAAAATTAGCATACTTCGTAAGCCTATCTACCAACACATATAAACAATCCTTACCTTCTACCTTTGGAAATCCTATGATGAAATCCATTGATATACTTTCCCATTTCTGATTAGGGATGGGTAATGGTTGCAACAGCCCCACTGGAAAGACATGATCCGCCTTATTTTGTTGACACTTCTTGCACTCTCTTACATGTTGCATTACATCCTTTTTCAATACATTCCAAGAGAAACACTCCCTTGATTATATGTTTTCAAGAAATCCAGATGGCCTACGAGGGGAGTGTCATGACAAGCATTCAAAATCTTTTTCTTCATTTTAGAATCATCTATGAGATACACCTGATCCTTGTATAGGATCAGCTCATCAGCCATTTTGAACCTATCATCTTGCACCTTGCCTTCCGCAACATCATTAGCAAACTGATTTTTGGCATACTCAGCACTGATTATTGATTTCCAATTAGCAGATATATCAGAAATAGAATGCAATTGAGGTTTACGAGACAGGGCATCATCCACCACATTGTTATTCCATTTAACAAACTCAATGTCAAAATCATAGGCTTGAATTTTACTTACCCATTTCAGCTGCCAGTCATTCAATTCACTTTGATTGAGTAAGTATTTCAAACTATTATGATCAGTCTTAACCAAAAATTTGTTGCACACCAAATATTGTCTAAACTTGGTCAAAACATGCATTATAGCTAGCATCTCTTTATCAATAATTGAGAGTTTATGCTGAGCCTCTTTGAGCTTCCTACTTTCATACGCTATAGGGTGTTTATTTTGCATCAAAACAGCCCCTATTCCTTCACCTGAGGCATCACATTCTAAAACAAAAGGAAGTGAAAAATCTGGAATTGCCAAAACAGGGGTTGAACTCATTACCTCCTTGAGCTTATCAAAGGATTGTGGGGCTAATGGAGTCCATAGAAATGCTCCCTTCTTGGTGAGATTGGTTAAGGGGGCAGCTAGCTGTGAAAAACCACTTACAAACCTTCTATAATAGTTGCATAGTCCTACAAACCCTCTCAGTTGTGTTAAGTTGTTAGGCCTAGGCAAATCTTGGATGGCCTTAATCTTCTCTTCATCAACACTCACCTCTTCCTCACTGATTTTAAAACCCAAATACAAGATTTCTTGCAACCCAAATTCACACTTTGATGCTATGGCATAAAATTAGTGCTGATATAAAATACCCAATACTTCATCCAAATGTTTTAAATGATCCTCCCACATCTTGCTATAAACTAAGATATCATCACAGAAAACCAAAACAAACTTCCTCAATTGTAAGATGAAGACCTGGTTCATATTGTTAAGGATTCAGTAGCTGCGTGAGAGATCATTTACCGGTGATGATCTGCTGTGAGTTTTCTCAGAAATATATTTGTGAAGATGGGTTGTGATGATTCTTGTCTCTGTTTTGTTCTGGAGCTACAGAGATGATATTGTTTCTTTTTATTGGTTCTTACTGAGAAGAGGCTCATCATTCTTCAGTTATTGGTTTTGGCTGTCATCGTATGTCTCTCCTTCGTGCTCATGTTCGTGCCTTCATCGTGTTCATGTCGTCTTCTATGTTTCTTGCAGGAGATGTTTCTTTCGTATTTTACTTGTATCTTTCTCATTGTCAGGTTAGCACGACATGGCATCGAAGATGTGTTGAGGTGTCTCATGCTGTATATCTGACGTGGTTCTTAAAGGATATTATCCACTCTCTTTACCGTATGTGCATTGAAGTCGTCAATTTCAATTATAACGGTTTTGTCTCTTTGTGCGACCATGTGGAGTCTCTTATTATTCGTGGCAGTATTATCCAAGATGAACGGCAGATATCTTTCTCATTATTCATTATTGAAGACGGTGATACATTAGCTACTGCAGGTGATTCATATGCAATTTTATATCTCTGCAATGTTTTTGATACGATACACAGAATTCTTCTGTATATGTTGATTGTGATCACTGTATGTGTATCAGAACTAGAAGCATCTGCGAGATCATTGTAGTATTTGATGTTTTGTTCTGCATAGCTAAAGTGTTGATCTGAGTTGAAGACTTATTGTTTGATTGATAAATTATCAATCATAAGTGTGAGAATTTTGTGTATGCTTTGAGTATACAATAAAGGATCTATTTTTGTGGGGTTGGGTTTTTCACCCTCAGGTGGAGGGTCTTCCCAGGATAAGTGTTTGGGTCCTATGTTCTTTTGTGTTTTTTGTTTCAGTTCATTGCATCTTCTTGTATTCTGGTTTAAACATTAACATGGTATCAGAGCGGGTTTAAGTAAAGATCCCGAACCATAATTATACAAGCAGTGTTTAGGCGGCAGAAGTGTATTGCAGACCTGATCTCAGTTATAGCAGTCAGTATTTCTAGAGATGTATCAGAAGCTGTGATGAATGCTCAATGATCATCATCACCAACACTTAGCTTTTCACTCCCAACCGGTCATGGAGATCATCTTGGAGAGTACCTTTAAAGTATCGATATGGTGAAAGAGATCATGTTGTTGATAGCAGGGAAAGATATGGAGATCGAAATCAGAAAGAACAATTGGTGGATTGTGAAGAAATTTAGTCAATAAAGAGATAATTATTTGAATATTGATTGTGAATTTTATGTAGTTAATTCACGCTGTAATATTGAGAATAGTGAATCATGTATGCTTTTAGCATTGATCTGTATATTTTCTCTTCATGAATAGTTTGATTCTATGAACTATTGCTAATCTCTCTAAAAATCTCCTCAGGATGGATCGAGAAGCAACGGGATGATGAGAGATTACATGCAAAGTCATGCAGGCTATAGAAATGAACATGGGAACACTGCTTGCAGCCATGGGACTGAATTGGTGGCACATAACTTCATTAAAGAGAAAGAACCTATTCAGATTGTCCTTGCAATTAGTTTCTTCGAAGAGGAAGAAGTGTCATTCAGATAGAGACTAAATCAGATTCAGAGGGAGCTTGAGTGGTAGATGTAGAATACCAAGTCCTCTGCAGAGGATCAACAAGTTTGCGTAGTAGTGTGACTGCAAAAGCTCATTATTGGACAAACATTGGAGCCAATTTCTTGGTATTGTGATAATCAAAGCCATGAGAATACTGCCTCTGTTGAGAGGGAGTCTCAACTAAGAGGGAGTCTCAACATTCAGATAATATTTTATGTGTTTTAATTAGTTCTTCTCTAAGAGGGAGAAGTTCTGTTAATGAGTTCTTCTCTAAGAGGGAGAAGTTTGAGGTGCAATCCCTTGTTAATGAGTTCTCTAAGAGGGACAAGTTCGAGGTGCAATCCCTTGTTAATGGGTTCTTCTCTGAGAGGGAGAAGTTTGAGGTGCAATCCCTTGTTAATGCATTCTTCTTTGCGAAAGAAGTTTGAGGTGAAAGTCCTTGTTCCACCCTCTGGGAGTAGCTATGGAGAATCCACCCTCTGGGAGTAGCCATGGTGGAAGTCATGTGTGAGACTCCATGACTTAGTTTTATGTTCTTTCACCCTCTGGGAGTAGCCACAATGAATGTCGTGCTGCTGAGATGACAATATTATGTTGAGAAAATCTGTGATGACATTTTGTTATTGACACTTTTTTTTTTGCAGCTCTTTGTACGTTTCATGCGATGACATATTAATGATCTCTCTCTTGCTAAGAGGGAGTGATAAGGATTTAGTAGTTGTGTGAGAGATCATTTACCGCTGATGATCTGCTATGAGTTTTCTCAGAAATCTATTTGTGAAGATGGGTTGTGATGATTCTTGTCTCTTTATTTTGTTCTGGAGCTACAGAGATGATACTGTTTCTTTTTATTGGTTCTTACTGAGAAGAGACCCATCATTCTTCAGTTATTGGTTATGGCTGTCATCATATGTCTCTCCTTCATGCTCATGTTTGTGCCTTCATCGTGTTCATGTCGTCTTCTATGTTTCTTGCGGGGAGATATTTCTTTCAGATTTTACTTGTATCTTTCTCATTGTCAAGTTACCACAACATGGCATCGAAGATGTGTTGAGGTGTTTCATGTTGTATATCTAACGTGGTTCTTAATGGATATCATCCACTCTCTTTATCGTGTGTGCATTGAAGTCGTCGGTTTCAATTATAACAGTTTTGTCTCTTCGTGAGACAATGTGGAGTCTCTTTGTATTCTTGGCGGTATTATCCAAGATGAACAGCATATGTTTTTCTCATTCTTCATGGGGGAAGACGGGGATACATGAGCTACTCTGGGTGATTCATATGCAATGTTATATCTCTGTAATGTTTTTGATACGATACACAAAATTCTTCTGTATATGTTGATGTGTGATCATTGTATGTGTATCGGAAGTATATGCAAGATCATTGTAGTATTTGATGTTTTGTTTTGCAAAGCTAAAGTGTTGATCTAAGTTGAAGACTTATTGATTGATTGATAAATTATCAATCATAAGTGTGAGAATTTTGTATTTGCTTTGCGTATACAATAAAGGATTTATTTTTGTGGGGATGGGTTTTTCACCCTCAGGTGGAGAGTTTTCCCAGGATAAGTGTTTGTGTCCTATGTTCCTTTGTGTTTTTAGTTTCAGTTCATTGCATCTTCTTGTATTTTGGTTTAAACATTAACACATACATCACTGGAAAGTTGTTGGTGTATTAGTTAGACCAAAGGGCATTACCAAGAATTCATAGTGCTCATAGTGGCACCAAAAAGTTGTCTTATGTACATCTTCATGCCTAAATGTGATTTGATGGTATCCTGAACGCAAATCAATCTTGGAGAAGTACCTTGCTCCATGGAGCTCATCAATTAATTCGTCAATTCTTGGAATTGGATAACGGTTCTTGATAGTTCTCTTGTTGAGAGCTCGGTAATCTATACACATCCTCATGGTTCCATCCTTCTTCTTGACCAGCACTACTGAAGATGCAAAAGGGTTGGAACTCGGTCTAATATGCCCCATTTCCAACAACTCTTTAATTGCCTTCTAAATTTCTTCCTTCTATACCTTGGGACGATGGTAGGGACTGATCATTACAAGTTTGGCTCCTTCTTCAAGCTCAATGATATGTTGGAAACCTCTATTAGGGAGGAATCTTGGTGGTATTTCCTTGAATACGCAACGATGATTATCTAAAATAGACTGAATCTGCATGTTAATAGTCCCTCTTTTCTTAGCATCAGTTTTGTTTGTCATAACACATTCCACTGCCCATGCTACCTGCCCTTTACGAAAAAACTCCCTCCGTTCGTTTAGCTGATATCTCCATTGTTCCTTTGCTATTTAGTCCATGTAATACTATCTTTTTCTGATTATGTAGGAAGGAGATTTCCTTCTTTCGGTGCCTAGTCTCATATTTATCAATTTTATATAGCAATTGGCACCCCAAAACTATTTCCATGTCCATATCAATCACACAGAAGTCATCACACAATTTATAATCACCCATTGTTAATTCCATTTGAGGAATCTTTCGAGTGCAAGAGAAAATAGTTCTACTCGCCACCTTTACATCAAACCCCTCAATTGGGGTTGTATTCAGTCCCAACCTCCTTACTACTACTTCATTAATGTTTTATAATTTGCTCCACTACCAATAAGGACAATTACCTTCTGTCCTTTCAAGACCCCTTTAATGCGCAATGCACTATAGAGTGGTTCTCCTGTGAGAGCAGCAAGTGAACCTTGTGTTGAATCTTCCTGATTTTCTTCATTTTCATAATCAACCTCATCACTACCAACATCTTCATCAGAGATAACTTCGATATAATGAATTTGTCCCTTTCCCAAACACCGATGCCCTAGCTGCCATGATTCCTTACATGTAAAACACAATTTCCTCCTTAATTCATTTCTACTTATATCTGATGAATTGGTTTGTGCTGCAAGTGTCTTGGGAGGCATTGGACTCTTTTGGAAAGGCTTTTTGATTGGCATCGGTGGTGTTGTCCTACTAGTGAAGTTGTCCTTAGCTACTGAATATTCCAGATTGAGTGTTGATTTCAAAGCCTCTTGGAAGGTTGTTGGGTTTAGAGCCTTAAGTAGTCCTTTAAATAGCTCAGTTAAACCTTCGAAGAAAAGCACAACCAACCTTCTATCAGACACATCAGGCACCAATACTGAAATTTTTTCAAACTCTGCCACATAATCTTCTATTATACCTTCTTACCTCAATTGACCTAAACTTCTAAAATGGATCTTCGGGTCTATGCTATGAATTTGTCCATCCGTCTTTGACTGAATTCCTCTATAGTTGAGACCGAATCATGTCCTTGAGTGACTAACCCATGGTAAAACCATTCAAGGGCGGTTCCTTCCAAATGCAAGGTTGCGAACTTGGTTGCTTCCTCTTCCGTCATACGATTCAATGAGAAATAAGTATCGAGTTTTTGTAATCAGGCTTTGGCTGTGGTATTGCTCTTCCCATCGAAATTAGGCAAGGTGATTTTTCCCAATCGGTGTTGAATATCTTTTCTTTCATACCCTTTCCTCCTATGCCCGCCTTTAGGCTTTAGTCGACAATATTCGATGAAAGTCATATTATTCCTAACTGCTTCACTCAACTCTTGATATTCAGTATGAAGATGATCCATTTCATTGGTCTAACCGGGTTGGCCTTCACCAACTTCCTCGTTTGTTAAAAACTTAGCTCCGAAAGTCTTGGCGGAGACCTCTCCCTTGGAATCGATGTTCTCGCCATTAATAACAGACCGTCCTTCATTCGCAGCACTTCTTTCGACCCTATCTTGTTCTGCCCTATCACCACCATGATTCTGATTCAAACCTCTCAACGCTTGGACCACTTATTTTAATGTTTTAGACATGCTAAGGTGAAACTCCTCAGACCTCTTAAAGAATGTCCTTGCTTCATCATCAACTGTGTCACTTATGGTGCCCTTCTTCCTTTCCCTGTGCAAGTATCTTTGCTCTCTTTCACTCATCCACAATACCCACTGGCTGGCGGGAATTTGGCTCTAATACCGCTGAAATATGTTGACTCAACAAAAAAATAACAGAATTTATGTATAGACAGAAAATTCAATTTTATGTATGTAGATTTTCAATATTAGATACAAGAGATTATCAAACTCCTAACCTTTATTTTTAATACCAATAATGTTCTGATTCAACACCAAATGGATACCTTCAGACTATAACAGAGAAATAGTGATAGTTTCCCTACAAACAGTGCCTTAACAACTCTAGGGATCTGAAAATTGATATACACTTATTGCTTGTGCTTGCAGTCACAAGCAATTCCACGATAAGCGCACCTTCAGTCCTCCAAATCTATTCGAAGACCGTTGACAAGCATGAGATCCATTTGCGTCAGGCATTGCAGTGTTTACATGATCATCAGTTGTATGGCAACTTGGCCATATGTGATTTCTTCCAGACAGAGGTGAAGTATTTGGGGCACATCATTTCGGGTAATGGTATTGCAGTGGATCCTTCTAAGATCTGAGCTATCATGGAGTGGCCAGCACCCACGAGTGTTCCTGAGGTTCGTAGTTTCATGGGTTTGGCGGGTTACTACCATCAATTTGTGAACGATTTTTCCCGGTTGGCCCATCCTATCACTTCTCTTCAGAGGAAAGGGAAGAAGTTCTTTTGGACTGAGCAATGCGAGTCAACTTTTGAGGCTCTTAAGGAGCGTTTGACCAGTGCACCTATCTTGGCAGTGCCAGATCCTGCGGGTGAGTTTATGGTGTGCACTGATGCATCCTTGGAGGGTGTGGGGCGGTTCTTATGCAGGAGGGACGAGTGATTGCTTATGAGTCCCGAAAGCTCAAAGACCAGGAGCTGAACTACCCCTCACAATTTGGAGTTAGCGGCGGTTGTCCATGCGCTAGTGCGTTGGAG
The DNA here is from genome assembly GCA_018584345.1 of Thuja plicata. Classification (NCBI taxonomy): domain Eukaryota; kingdom Viridiplantae; phylum Streptophyta; class Pinopsida; order Cupressales; family Cupressaceae; genus Thuja; species Thuja plicata. The sequence continues at coordinate 1,320,571 of MU225926.1, forward strand.
ACATTTTCTTTTGGTTCACAGGCTTGAGTTGCATGGTGATCACCGTAGCCTACAGTATATCTTTTCCCAGCCAAACCTGAATGCACCAGCATCATTGGATGGAGTTCTTGTTGTCGGGATATTTGGATGTACGGGTTATTATATTAATAAAGTATTATGTTAGTCTCGGTCGTTAGTGACCGAGAGGTTAGATAGTTACGTCACGATGTTTCGGTCGTGGCCCTTCGGGTAGTTTATATACCCTCTCGGAGGATGGACAGGGGAGAGATTATGGTATGATCATTATCATGTAAATGTACTTGCCAGTCTGGAATGATTAATGAAAGTATTTATTATTCTATGATATATTCTGTGTTTATTATATTTCCTGTACTATGTCTGTGCAATACTAAGTTTACCCCAACGGGCAAACAGTTCTTGCGCAAGTACGATTTTGATGTTCATTACTTCAAGGGTAAGGAGAATGTGGTTGTGGATGCCTTGAGCATGAGACATGAGATTTCGGTTTTGTCTTTGGGTGTGGATTTGTGTGGCCGAATCCTTGAGGCTTTGCCTGGAGATTTGTGGTATCAGGAGGTTAGAGCGGAGATTGAGTCTGGACGTACCCTTGCTGGGCATTTTTCAGGATACACATTGGAGTCAAATGGACTTTTGCGACACCATGAGTGCATTTATGTACTGGTGTCGAGGGATCTTCGATCCTTGATTTTGTCAAAAGCACATCGTGCACTGTATTTCGCACATCCTGGCGTTAAGAAGATGCATGCAGACCTTAGACAGTTATACTTTTGGTCAGGGATGAGGCGTGATGTTGCTGATTTTGTTGCTCGATGCCTTAAGTGTCAGAGAGTGAAGGCAGAGGATCAACATCCTAGAGGTCTTTTGCAGCCACATTCCATTCCAAAGTGGAAATGGGATACCATATCCATCAATTTTATCATAGGGTTGCCTATGTCGTCACGTCGCCACGATGCGATTATGGTGAGAGTGGACAAGTTGTCCAAGGTAGCTCACTTTTCACCCCTGAGGGCATCATATATTGTTGCCTCAGTAGCGCATGTGTTCTTGGAGGATATTGTTCAATTGCATGGGATTCATCGTAGGATTATCTCAGATAGAGATCCAATGTTCACTTCAACACTGTGGACATCTCTTCAGCATGCCTTGGGCGCACAACTCAATTTTAGTTATGCTTATCACCCAGAGACAGATGGACAGACAGAGTGGGTGAATCGGGTTCTTGAGGACATGCTTCGCATGTACGTGATGGATCGACAGATGCGGTGGGAGGACTATTTGTACTTGGTTGAGTTTGCTTATAATAAAGGGTACCATAGTTCTCTTGGCATGTCACCTTTAGTTCTCTTGGCATGTCACCTTTTCAGGCCTTGTACGGCAGACTGTGTCGTACTCCTTTGAGTTGGGATCAACTAGTGGACCGAGTAGTGTTGGGTCCAGAGATGCTTCCGAATATGGAGCAGGTGATTCATATTAGAGAGAATTTGGTTACTGCTCAGGATCGACAACAAAAGTATGTTGATGCTCATAGGCTGGATCGTCACTTTTCTATTGGGGACCGAGTGTTTTTGAGAGTCCGTCCGCGAAAGAGCCCCATCCATTATAGGAAAGGCTCTAAATTAGCTCCGCGCTTTGTTGGACCTTTTGAGATCCTCGAGAGGATTGGTCTTGTTGCTTATCACTTGGCGTTGCCACCTAGCCTATCGCGCATTCATGATGTTTTTCATGTTTCTATGTTGAGACAGTATATTCCTGATGTAACCCATGTTCTTGATTGGGATGCTTTACAGGTAGAGGACGGGCAGCTTTCTTTGGAGCCCATCTACATCCTTCAGCATCGGAGGATGACCCTCAGAGGTCGGGACATAGAGCAAGTAAGGGTCCAATGGGACCCGAGTGATGAGACTTCTGCCACATGCGAGGATGCTTCGCAGTTGAGAGATTTGTACCCGTACCTTTTTGCAGGCTTCCAAGAGTAAGCCTATACCTAGTGGGACAGGATGTAGTGCCTCCTATGTTTGCATTTTGTTCCATGGATATTTTGACCGAGAGACTTTGTTTATTGCCGGTTTATTTGCATGATGAGATGCTTCAATGACTTTACATTATTTTGATTACCAACATCATAGTTGCTATATGCTAGATGATGTTGCTATTCAGTTTGATCATATCTCCATGATGATGTTAGTGATGTGACATGATGCTTTATGATGATGTCTAGTTTATTCTGTATTCGGACTTGGACTGAGGAGTATACTCGTATTCAATGGATGTTATTGGACTTCTTACTATGGTGCATTTATGTTGTGGATATGTGTCTTTTACTTTCAATAGATATATGCTCAAATGGTTGTAAATGGTTATTTAATACTTTAATTTTTAATGTGTTATCATGTGATTATATATGTTGTGATGTTGTACTGCACCATCGTTATGCAGTTTGCCTGTAGTACGAAGTGAGTCGGAGTCGTAGTCACTTGCTTGTGAGATCTACATGATGTCTCGTTCTCCTTCAACGTAATTATGTGTTTGTTTGTGCTTCGGCTATTTATATGATTGAGCAGCTACACTTGATGTGATGTTTGCTTGTTTACTGAACAGGTTACTAGGTACATTCATCCTGAGTACAAGATTCGAGTGTGTACCTATATCCTCGACAGTGACACCAGGAGATAGTGACCTTGACCGTTCATGTTGAGCCAATGTCGTCCCTGTATGGGCGACATATTTGTAGTCTTGTTATTATTATTAACCCTCCGGTTATTGTGGTAAATCTGGATTCATAATGCATTATGTGAATTGACCAATGAACATGCATGTGCATTTAGGGTTACGCAGTTGTCGCGGAAATTATTTAATTTAATGCTGATTAAGTTATTTTGGGGAATTTTAATGTTTGGTCTTTATTTTAATTATTTTCCGACTAATTTGTCGTAGTTGAAATTCCAAATGCCTAGAATTGTTTTAACTTTTAACTATTTTTGGGATTTAGCCAATTAGTTTATTAAGTGGCTTAATAATCTAATTTACAAGTCACTTTTATAAAAGTGCTTATATGAGGCAAAAGGGGAGTTCTTAACTCACTTCTCATTTTTGTAATTTGGGAGTTTTGAGTTTTTGCTCCAAAAACCTCTTGGGAGGAATTTGATTTTGTGTTCGTTGTGATCGATCCGCTTGCCGAATTTTTGTGGGTAGCAGCTCATTGGAATCGTGTCGCGATTTCTTCTGTTCCTATGGAACCATTTTCGATTTGGCGGGCTCTTCTCAATTTTCTTTCCTTTCTTGGTTTTTACCAACCGTGCGAGGTAGGGCTTGCTCATTTTTATTGTTTCTCTCTGTTTTAGTTGATTCTTTCGATTGCTAAATGTTTGGGGGTTGAGAACTAGTATTCCCCTCCGTTTTTATGTGTTTCATGACCTGGTTGGGCGGGCATGAGCATTTGTAGGTTTTCATGTTTTTGAATTTGAAGTTTTTATCTTGTTATGCTGCCAGAATTTGTATGTGTTTGGAACTTAAATTTTATTTGATTTTTTGGTAGTTTGGGCATGTTTTAGAAGTGGGTTTTCGGTTTCGTCGAATTCTAAGATATTTGGATTTTGAGTGTTTTTGGTGTCGCCTCGTTTTGCGTGTCGCCCAGTTCTTGTATGTTGCCTTGTTGGCGTGTTCTAAATTATGTTTTTGGTAGCCTTTGCTACAAGGAGTAGGATTGTGGAGTTGGAATGGATAGAGGACATTCCCAGTATTTTCATATCTCAATTTGAAAGTGCTCTATCAGCTTAATTTTGGTGGATTTGGCCTTGGGCTGATTTTGTCTGTTCTGATTACCTCTTTTGGTTTCCACTCGGTTGTGTTTTCCCGAGTGAGGTTTTTTATTCCTTGTTTTGTTTCCTGGATCTAGCCCCTTGCATTCTGATTGTTCTTTGGTTAAGTGGTGTTGGTACGCCCACCCACGTGCACGTGAGCGTGCATTTGGTGGATCTTGCGAGATCCGAACTCCTGGAGATAGGCCAATTGAGTATTTGATCATTTGGGGGTTGGGTTGGGAAATGTGTTGCCTTGTGGCACTCGTCATATGGCGAGTATGGGTATGTACGGATAGAGGTGTGGAGTGGCTTCTCACGGTTATCCCGGCCTGGAAGTGGCCAACAAGGTAACGTGTAGAGGTTTAATAAAGTGAACCAAATAAACACAGGTAATAAAACTTAATAAAAGATAAGAGTTCACCTATATGGTATGAGGCCTCCCGAGGGAGTAGAGTTACCATACCATATGTCGCTTAGGAGTACCAAGTGCGAGGGTGTGGTGTCAAACGGCAGCAGTCTCCCGTGCAAGATGGTACGAGGCCTCCCGAGGGAGATGAGTTACCATACCACATATCGCTTGGGCTAGTACGAGCCAAGCAATGACACTCTATCAGAGTCCCTACATAGTATCCTTAGTGTATTCTGAGTTGTGACCTGGAATACTAAATTTGCATTCATGTTCATTCATGTGCCTTGAGTCATGCATTGGTTGGCGTGAGTGTAGCCTCTTGCGTGTGTCATTTGTGACTCTGGTCAGGTCATTATCTCCATGAGCACGGCGGGGTGGGTCTACGGGTACCACATGGTTGGGTGGCGTTGCTAACCTATACCACTATTGGAGATCGGTGTACAGAGACGATCTTCTTCCAGTGACAGGATTGGAGCCTGTTGCTCACTTGTTACTCCTGGCATTTTCAGTGATTTATGCAGTTTCTTGTATCTTGGTATATGATTTGGTTTTAGGTAATCTAGATGTTTTATTCTTTCATGGTTGTTGTATTTATGCTTTTGGGGCAATCAAGTGTCTACCTCCTCGATTCGTCCGCTTCCGGCGCTCCCAGGTGTGGAATTTACTTCATGTAGCTTAAAATTTCCTTTCTTCTTTGGGTTGAAAGGGCAGCATCTCGTACAAGTAGCTATAGGCTCTCATACGAGTTAGGGTGGTTTGTCGTATGGGACCCTATATGGACTCGTACAAACAACCTATTGCTCGTATTAGCTTTTCTAGTTGCTCGTATGGCAACTAAGAGGTACTCGTATGGGAACCAATACATACTCATACGGATTTCCACTAGTGTTACTCGTATCGTGGACAAAGGGCATTTTCGTCCTCGACCGGAAGATGCAAGTTGCTTTTCCGAATACCCTTTCTAGCGATACACCTTCCCCAATCAGAACAGTTCGAGTATTGGGTGTTTTGTGTAGTTAACGTAATCCGTGGTTGTCCTTGCGAAATAATTCGATAAATGAACTTGTATGATTTAACCACGGTAGGAATTGTACTTTGGGCCTAAAAAGAATTGTTGTGGAGTAACATAGTAATTTGGATGAACCTTGTATGTTAATCATGTAGTCGTTAAATGAATCGTGGTCATAGTTTGTGCTTGGGAATTCCTGGTGTTGTGTTGTCTTCCGCTTTTGCGCTATGTTGTGCGTTGTTTATTCCTTTAACAAAAAAATATTGTTGTTTAGTTATGGTTTATCCTTGTGTCCAAGGATTCCCAAGCGGGGCATTACAAAACCACTGGTTTTTCCGTGCAAACAGAAGGCGAACTTTATCGAGTTTTTTGAAATAAATTCAAATTCGACAAAATCTGAACTTCATGGTTGATATTCGCCGAATGCTGTGACTTACCTGCGCGGTGTGTGAAGAAACTCTTATCTCAAGTAGAAAACATCATCCATGTCAAAATTCAAAATTAATCAGTCGATGGAACAATTCTAGAAAGTACAGTTTAAAATTGATGTTTTTGATGATGTGAAGCAAAAAGACAACAGATGGCATAACTGCAGCAGGCACAAATAGCCACATTTGTTCAAAGACAACTCCTACACCTGGCCTGTTTCCAAATTATCTGCTTTATTTAAAAAATAAGCCAAAATAGTCAAAAAAATCATAACTACATCAGCAAACATATATTCATCGCAATAACTCTGTTCTTGTTCCAGAAACAAGTAACAATCTGCAACATGCAATTCCACGTATTCAAGGAGAAATCCTGACAACTGGTAGAAAAGAAACATCATTTTACCTGCATTACCAACTGGATCTCAAAAAGAAGTTAGAGAAAAGTGGTGCTTCAGTTGTGCATCTTCTGCAAAGACTGGTGTGGTTATTGTTCTATTTTGTTTTGCCATAATTTATTGTGTTTGGTTTTTGTTCAGTGCTCTTGGTTAACTTGGCAGATAGGACACAAAAGTTAGATTTTATTTTTTTACAAATAGCAATTACAAGTGTTATTTTCTGTACCATTTACAGTAAACACTTACTGCCTAGGTATTGCTTAAATTATTTGGTCAAGGCTGCATCCATGGTTTTTCAGATATGCAATTTTGAAATTTTGAGGCCCATTTTTAAAATTCACTAATTCACTAATGAAAAGGTACCTATGTTCTCTCCTTATGCTCTCTTATCATCTTGATGATGGATTACAAAGTGTCATCCGAAACATTGATGAAAAAAACACTAACACAATCTACCCAGAAAACAATTGCAATAACATAACATCTATGGATTATGGAAATCTGATATCATTGACCTATGTTCTACCAAGTTGCCAGGACACAGTGATGGGGGACGCCTTTCAAGGACGGGACTTTTTGTGGCCATTTTTGGAGATGGAAGGGATCGCTAAGGGGATGGCTATATATACATACATATATAACATTAATAAAGCATTCATCATAGAGATATGCCTATCAAATCCTTAAAAGTTATTACACAACAATAGAGTTCACATGAGAGTCAAACAAAATAATATTTAATTGCTTCCATAATTCATGTCAATGTGCATATGGTATCAAATTGAAAAATAATATTACTGCATACACCAAAGTGTCCGAAGGTTACAATTTCCACTAGAAATGTCAAAACGACGAAGTCACAAATGTCAAAAACTGTAAAACCTAGCGATGGAAAGTATGATGGCTGCCACTAATCGGCATCTCCAAACACTGCATCAAATTAAAAGTCTAACTCTGAGTCACTTCTCTTGCTGATTGCTACCTCAATCCTCATCTTTGTTGCTAAACAATGCTGGTTTTTCCAACAGCACCTTCAAAGCCTGTTGCTTTGTCTTTCAATCTTGGCTTCAATTTTTTTCATGTAAAAGTGAAGTCAAATGCTACTCATGGAGTGTTATATTAAGGCATGTTAGGGTTAGCAAGGTGTGGTGACCACAAACATCATTTTAAAAAAAATCAAAGCTGGCATTCTTTTTGTTTATTGAGCGCTGGAAAAAATGGGATGCTTGGTCATCCCCTCTCTATATCCCCAAGCCATTCCCCTGTTTCGCAAATGTCCTCAAGCCATCCATGTTGTGGGGTCACGGGCAATAATCCCTGGGGACATGTCCCCATGAACCCTTGAAAGATACATCTTCCATGATTGCTGAGACCTTTGCCAGTGATGTTACTCGCTGTACCATTTACAGGAATGTCTTATTGCCTAGTTATTACTTAAATAATCTGGTCAGGGAAGCATCCGGGCTTTTCAGACACTCTTTCTGATTTCCCACGTCTCTCTTTGAATTTGACTAATTCACTAATAAAAAAATACTTTTTCTTCCCTGATGAACTGCTCCTGAGACCTTTTGTGGGTGTTTTATGCTGGGCTGTGCCTCATCATTAAATGAAATCATTCATGAAAGCAAAACCATCACTCTCAAAGGGTTTTTCTGCTTAAAAACTAGATAACCTTCTTAAATTTACCATGCTTCACTATGGTGCAGAAAGACAGATATAAGCATTGATGTGGAACTAAATCCTCAATCAAGGATATCCCAATGTATTTAAACTAGGCTTGAATTTTTAAACTGCACTAGCTATTAGCAAAAAATCACAAGGCAATTGAACCCAAAAAGCACAAAGAACCGATAAATTTGGGACATGCATACCAAAGCCTTGCTTCCCAGTTGGAAAAGCTTTTGGTGCATTTACTGTCTTAAAATCATGTAATGTCTTAGTGCACAAAATTAGGATATAGTCGCTACTCAGAAATGGAAATCGCAAAAACAAAATAGTAACCTAATTAATGATAGCACTTAATATAGCTCTTTTGTTTTCTAGATACAAGTTTTTAAAAATAACTTAATGACTAGAACCTAAAAAGCCATCAATCTTCAACATACAATGTAATCTATCTCTGACATACAATATAATCTACAGAAACAAATTGTGCTACAGATAATCATTATGGTTAGATTAACAAAAATGAATAAATGATGATGCACAAGTTAATAGGCTGATCCCAAGTAGTAAGCAAGCTTCTAAGCTGGAGCCATGATTCAATTCCCAGCAGATAGAATACGTGTTTTTAGTAGGGCAAATGCCGCATCCAGCTTGCTGAGTGTGGCATCGAACTGATGAGGCTAAAAGGAAGTCGCAAGTAAGAGATACATAACTCATTTGTGGTATATATGCCAAAGATAACACCACAATGAAAATTTACCAAATCAAAAAAATGGATAAATAATTACATTTCATTCCATATTTTAACATACGTTCTGACAAAGTTAATTGAAAACTGAAGCTAACCTGTATGCAAGCTCATCCATGATGGTTTTGCCAACACATCTGGCACCATGAGCCACAACAAGCGAGACAGAACCAGCCGTTTTAGTTGCAGGGTTATGCGTTGTGAGCCAATCAGGGTTGCCAAAACCGGTGACATGTCCCTCCACATCAAAGCTGAAACAAAATAAATAAAGGCAGTTTGACATAAGGTAAATGACTTGCAGTACATCACATGCTAAAAAAGTGTTCAAAACATCTAAAATCGTCAGCTCCTATACATTAGCCCTGGCTTTTTAGATTTTTATTATAATATCAACTCCTATACATTAGCCCTGGCTCTTTGCACTACTAAAAATTATCCCTTAATTTTTAAATTTAATATTTCTTTTCAGTACAAATATATATATATATATTTGTCAAGCTTTTGTCCTCTGATGCTCACGGCCTAGGGCTTGAACCTAATGTTTTTGCCTAGCAACACCACCTCGCCTATATAACATACTACCTCTATTTGACTTGAAATCTGGTATTAATGTTGAAAACAAATACCATTACTGGTATTATTGCACTACAATATCTTACCCTTCAACCTCATATAGACTATACATACTTCATTTGGTAATTAATTAATTCAGTCTTTTAATCTGGCTATTAAAGGGCTCTCAGCACACAAAAGCTTAAAATTGCGGAGCTTTCCAGTCTGGTTTATTGATCAATCATCAATGTACACAAGTAAAGATGTCAATGAAAAATATGATTCAGTCCATGAATGATTGCACTCACATATCTCTGTAGCTCATCATTGTTCCTTGGTCCTTAAATATACTAATCTTTTTAATGTTTCATATTACTACCTGCATTTCTATCAATATGTAAGCACTTAGTTTTCAAATTTACCACTCCTTTAAAGTGCTACCTCTAGATTTTTTCTTATAATTAAGGAGTTCAATCTTGTACTCTGATAATTATACTTTATAAAGTTCCCAGCCCACCAGAGATTGAATCCAGGTCTTGTGCATCAGGGCAAAGCTCACAATTTAGGAATGGGATCAGGTGCATGTACATGGCTCAGGTATGCCTGTATGGAATGTTTTCCCAGGTTCAGTACACATGGATACAGCCACGTGCAACACACACTTATAAAACCCATAGAATTTGCAACAACAAAATAAGTGTGCAAAATTATAAACACTGAACAGTTGATAGTGATAAAGATAATTGATAACTATATTAATTCAATGTCATATCATATAAGTCAAATTAATAAAATATCAAAATACTAACCAAAATATGTGCCAAAACTTTGCATGTCATTATAGAACTGCCTCATTTAAAATGCTTAAGTAATGTGGGAGTTTAATATAAAACGAATTTGATTGCTAGCACAGTTATAAACTTACATAGAACATATATTTGGATCATTTTCAAAACTCAAAAAGGGTGATTCAGGCGAGTACCATTTTGGTGATTTGCAACATGGGAGAACCCACTAAGAAACAAGCACTCAAAAAATACTTCAAGCTGTGATCATTAGACATTGCACACCCTTTGATACCATGTAATTGTCTGTGCTGTGCACCTTCCTTCCATCACTTCACTGCAATATGGTACTGAGATCAATTGAGCATAATTATTCTGTTTTGCAGAAAAGGAAAAACTATTTTTTATCCTTCAGCAGTCAGCAGTCAGCACCATAATCTAAATATTTGTTGGGCACAAAGCCCTCCTCACTACATTCAGAATGTTCTTAAATTTTAATTAACTAACCAGACATTTCCAGTAACATATTACTATTGTCATCGTGGAGAGAAGATTTTGATTAACTCATGCTTTCCAAAACTAAAAGGCTTTTCTTACCTATGTGCAGGTTCTCCCAGAAATGGCCAAGTACAGTCTGGCTTCAGTCAGGGCACAGCCCTGCTGTCTCAAGTCCTAGAATGTACCCACAGGGTACTCAAGGCAGCAGGGCCATGCCCTGACCAAACCAGCAATGTATCCAAATCCGTTACCAAACTCATCTCATCTGGTACAGTGTCAGGCAAAACATGAAAAACCCGGTAACTTAGCCTAGAGACACAACCACTGGATATCTGTGCCTCTATTCTAATCGATATACCACTGTAACAGTTGTAAATATAAACCAGTCCTTGTATGGTTGCATTAAAATATCTTTTGAGGAATTCACATATAGGCAGTGGCTCTTGGGATGGAGAAGCGTGAGATAATAATCTTGCAGGCGGCTTACTTTATAATTTTATTTTCTTGTTTGGGTTGGAGATTCCTAAAAGATTCAGTTGGCAATTATGTAGATCTTTTGTGGCTGCACTGCTTCGTGTCTGTTAAGATGGCGGGTGGATAATCCTTTCACGACTCACTTAACCATGCACTGTTCTCTGACCATCACCTAAAGAGGATTTTTAACTGTGATAAAATGGTACTAAAGCAGTTGGTAAAGGTTATACTAGGCCTGAGGGCTTGAGAAATATAGGATGCTTATGGTGACGTGCTTTGACTCTTGCAGTTTTTAAGGAGAATCCATCTAAGTCTGTTGTGAATAAGAAAATAAGGAAGTGCCCACCGGAGCTCCTTGTCAAGGATAACGACAAGGAAATAGTAAATAGAGGTGATATTATTTAGGATCCTCGAGTCTTCGGATTGAAACTTCCATTTGTCAGTTGCAGAATGAATTGAATGGGGCAAGGGTGGATAATAAGGATTTAGTAGAATTTTGCCAGAATCCTTGGCTATAAGTAAAATGGTCATTTCATTCTGTAGAGTTGACCAAAGGTTTTATGATGCCCATGCTGGCAAATGGTTTGTTGACTAGGGTAATGTGAAGAAAAGAGATGATAAAAGGATTAAAGGCCCATGGTGCAGTGCCTGTTTCAGGTGAATTTGCATGTAGATTGAAAGTTGCTCTGGTTTCTGGTGATGGCATGTATAGTCATGTTTCAGCACAGTGGAAGATGATAACACCTGGAAGTGATCGTGTTTGTGAGCCTATGCCGTTCGATTGTCCATGGTTGGAGATTCCAGGTGGTATTGTCCTCTTTTCTTTTATGGTGATGTGGAATTATGGTCAAGCCAGAACGGCTCTAATTGGTAGTATATTATCTATAAAGTTGTTTGCTCGTAGATGCAGTTTATGCTTAGGTTTTCTGGTACTCAGTTTTGTTTGTTCAAGTCATATGAACAGTACTTTGTGGGGTCTGAGAGCAATATGTAGACGTGTGTTCTTGATATAGTAGGGCTGGGACCCCTTAATGGATCACCAATATAATAATATTACATCAAAAAGTTTACTACTTTTATAGCACTGCTTAATTATGGGGCTCTTGGCTCATCGGATCCGGAATTCTCGGCCAATCAACACAGCCCAATGGACAAGTTGTAAACTTTCAAAAATTGGACTCTAATTGGTATACTAATGTAGTAGAAGTTGTACAGAGAAATAAATCCCCAGATCATTGCACTGTAAAATCTCTTACATGTGTGGCTTCTAAATATAATCCCTTGTTAGCTTTTTAATTGACTGCTCCTTTTACATTCTACGTCTATTTTTAACATTCCCTTGGCTCCTTAAGATTATCCTTTTGTTTTTAGATGCAATATACTTTTACATTATCACCTCTACGTTTTATTAGTATGGTAAAGTATAGCTTCTAAATTTGCTATAGTTATTTCTTTTCAATTACCACGTCTACTTTGAACAGTATAGTGTTATATGATACTGCAACAATATCTCTTATGCTTGCCACTCCTAAGTATCACATATTTATTAGATTTTTTGAGCATTTCACACAGTACTAACTATGAATTTTTTCTTCTAATTAATTAGGTCAAGCTTTTACTTGAGTAATTAAGAGGTTCTTCATCTATTGGGGCTTGAAACAAGCCACGCCTCCTCTCAAAGAGTCAACCCAGCACAATGGACGTGGCTTCCTTTAATTGGTATACCAGCATAAAAGTATAGAAAATCAGTCCCAGTTGCAACTCCTCAATATTATCCCTCGTTTTTTAAATTTATTATTCCTCTTCCATTACTAACTCTATTTTAATCCATTATAGAGATGTTAAACTGTTTAAAGTTTCTATTCTTGCAGGCCCTAGACATAAAGACTTCATTTCAAACTTAGCATTCCTTACTGATTACTATCTCTATTTTTTTCAGTAACGCCAGAAGCTGTATATAACTTCTCTTATTCTTGCATCTACTAAATAGTATTCCTGCACAACAATAAATACCGTATCGATTGCACGAATGAATGAAGGAATTTTAATGACATTCACAAGACCAACAGTCTAAGGGACCCAACATCAAACTTATGTATTCTTCATTTTCTCGATATCTGCTCTCTGATTATGAATCTTTATAAAGAAACCAGCAGTTTTGTGTAGCCTTTCCTCTTCAAAAATTAGGTTTAGACAACGCTCCTTCAATCTGTTCTCATACTATCCATGGATATCTCGGTAAGCAGCATACTCAAAAATGAAGTGCCCTTCAGTTTCACTTTCAACAACTCCTATGTTGCAGAAAACACATATTCTTTCTTCCCAAGGCTCTCTGGGAACCGTCCATCTACCCGTTTCGCACCTAGGATGATGAGACCCAATTCTGAGTTATGCCACTAACAATCTAGCCTTACCCTTAGTAGTATTTCTCATCATGGTCCCAAGAGGGCTTGAACTCTTTCCCATAATGGGCTACGATTAACCCTGCATTGATTACTACTAGTGCCAAAGCCATAAAGGCAATAAACGGTGCATTGATTGAACAGAGTATTTGCCATAATACCAGTTTCAGAGTTGTAAAGAACTAAATAGCTTCTCTTATTCTTGCAACTCAGAGATATTATCCCTTTGTTTTCAAATTTACCATTCCTTTTCCAATTACCATGTCATTTCTATTTCTCAAGTAAAGCACAGTTTAGTTGTACGAAGTATTTATCATAGCACAGGTTTTAAAGGGGTAAATAATAATTAACCCTGCATTGATTACTACCACTGCCAAAGCCGTAAAGGCAATACATGTTGTATTGATTGAACAGAGTATTTACCATAATACCAGTTTCAGAGTTGTAAAGAACTAAATAGCTTCTCTTATTCTTGCAACTAATAGAAATTATCCCTTTGTTTTCAAATTTACCATTCCTATTCCAATTACCATATCATTTCTATTTCTCAAGGAGCATTTACCATAGTACTGAATACTGATGTTAAAGTCGTAAATGAGAACAAACACTGTATTGATTACACATGATATTTACCATGATACCGGTGTGAAATCTGTTAAAATAAATTAAAAAGTAACCCCGTATAGATTAACACTACATACCATAATATCAGTGCCAAATCAGTGGTCTAAAATATTATTATTCGTTAGTTTTCCATTACTATCTTCATTTCTATAAGTAGCACTGATACTAAAGTTGTATCGATTGCCATAATGCTGGTAGGAAAGCCACAAATAACAACGAGCCCTATATTGATTGCACAAAGTCTTGCCAGAGTAACCGCCCATAAGAAGAAGCATCGCAACATATATCATAACAATTAACGCTGTATCGATTGTCATCATATCGATGTTTCTAGTTTCATCAATAGTGTTGAAGCCCTAAAAAAATAAGTAATCCTCTATCGATTGCCTTAATACTGGCATTGAAGCCGTTGATAACAGTTTAACCTGCGTCGATTGCACGGAGTATATACAGTCAATTAAGAAGGAGGAGGAGGAGGAGGAGGAGGGCGCTCACATGTCCTGGAGTGCAAAGGTGAGGTCTGTAAGAATGTGGCGGGCAACAGGGGGTGCCGGTTGAGGAGGCGGAAGGAGTTCAAGGCGCTCCATGAAGGAACCAAAATCTTCCCTCTTCTTCTTTTGTCTCTTAATCTTCTCCCATTGTCTGCTAACAATGATGAGCCCCGCTATGCCAAGGCCTACCAGCACGCAGACCTTGGCTGTAGCCGACATCTTTAACTTCTCCAGCGTGTGGAAACTTGGGCGAGACTCGAACTCGCGACCTCAGATTCTCAATCGAACATGCACATAATAAGAACGACAAACCCCTGGGTATTTCTTTGTTTGCTAAACCCTGCGTTATGGTTCTCGTGACCGTCGATTACTTTTCGTAGGCGCATCGGACGGTTCGGGGTTTTTAAATGTTTCTCTTTTATTGTGTGGCATCCTTTTGGGATTTAAGGCGGAAGCATTGTTAAATTGAAAAACCTTAAGAATTTTGCTGTAAAAGAGTATTTTGAAGGTAATTATTCATTTTGAAAGGAAAGATGTTTATAGTCAATGGTCTCATGAGAGGGCTTAAGTTCTATTTTTGGGAGGAGGGTGATTCTATGAATAAAATTTTGGTTGTCTATGGGATTATTCATGAAAACTCTTGCATCACGCATTACGAAAATCTTCAATAATATTAGTCAAAAAAGGTTTCCTAAAGATTTGATAATCAGACTTGCAATACCCGTTTTGAAGAGTGGTGATGTCAATAATCCCTCCAACTACAGGACAATAATGATCAATCCTCTCTTTGCAAAACTTTTTAGCAGCATGATTGAAAATAGGATCAGTAAATGGGAGGAAGAAAATAATAAACGTGCAAAAGGGCATGTTGATTTAAGGCCAAAACACTCGACAATTCATCATTGTATTACTCTAAGGCACATTATTGAAAAAAGGTGGGAGAAAAGAGAGGAGGTTTTTTGTTGCTTTGTTGACTTTACAAAGGCTTTTGACACTGTGCCTAGGGACATGCTTTGGCTCGAGATGGAAGAATTGGGATCACTATGCATCTCATAGTCTTTGTTCATAGGATGTATGAAGAGGTGAGAGTTCAAATTAGAACTTCAACTGGCATTTCAGAATGTTTTAGGAGCGATATTGGGGTCAAACAAGGTTGTCCACTATCTCCTACGTTGTTTGGCTTATATATCGACAAACTTGAAGAGTGGTTAAACATGCAAAATGGTGAGGGTATCCAGTTAGGTAAATATGTTATAAGGCAACTCCTCTATGCAGATGACCTCATTTTGATTGCTAGATATGTCTTTGGTTTGCAAGAACACTTATTTTCTCTTGAGCACTTATGCAAAATGTTAGGGATGCAGGTCAATATCAGCAATACTAAAGTCATGGTTTTTTTCAATAGTAAAAAATAGCATCAACATAAGTTATATTTTGATGGCAGCGTTCTTGAGGAAGTTAGGGAGTATAAGTATCTCGGCATTGATTTCAACAAAAAACTAAGTTGGGAAGATTGCAGAAAGAAAAGAACATTAGGAGGATGGAAGGCATTGTACGCTCTTCTAAATAGATATCGTGAGGTAGAGGTTTGGCATTGGAAAACTATCCAAACCATGTTTGATCTTTTAGTTTTGTCTATTAGTCTTTATGAGTGTGAATTATGGGTTAGCAACACTCCTGTCTCACAATGGAAGCAAATCTAAGGAATTCAAAAGTGTTTGATCACAAGTAAATTTAAAATCAAAAGTATTGTCCCATATAATATCACACTTAGTGAAATGGGGGTTGCCCCTATCGAAGCACTTGCTGATGCAGAGGGTTTAGGGTTCTAGTCTTTCTTTCCTCCAAAATGATTATCCCTTCTACTAACCATCCAATGGTTACTCCTCCATGTGTACTTATCCAATATGGATATCCTATATCCTCTCTATCAACTTGCCTCCTAGGTATAGTTGATTTGTTGAAGACATAAAGTACATCCAAGATCAACTAGTCCAACTAGTTCTTCAATTTCCTACTTTTTTCACTAGAATCCCAAACCCTTGCTTGGGATCTTCCCCATACACCTCATAGACTCTTGTCTATATCCTTGGCCCATTAAAAGTTCATTAGAACATTTCCCACACTTCTGGATGCTTCAACAATCCAATTGTTGACAAATGCACTAGGAGGCCTAATTGGGCCTATTTCCTAGTAGGTCAATTTTCACTGTTTTGGGTCTAAAGTTCAAATTCTTCCAAACAACCTCATAGAAGACCTTGAAAACCTTAAATCTATCCACAACCCCTACTAGAATCCAAAGTCCTAGTTTCTCAATGCACCCACAACCCTAGTTACCACAAGGCCCTAGTTTTCAGCCTATCTTTTAGGCCTCGGGACCAGTCAGGGCAAAAGGCCACCAAATTGGTCTTCAAACTTCCTGTCATCATCTCTCACCATTTGATCCTTCATGGGAACACTTTAGGGCTTCTACATATGTCACTAAGTTCGCCATCCAAGATCATGGGTGCTCTGTGCAATCCAATCTTTACCTTGTCCAGGCTCACCTGCTCCTAGCAGTCAGCCATAGGGATTCATTCCAAGTCTAGGAATCTCATTGAAAAAACAAAAATAAAAGCAAAATCATTATGTACAGACCCTAACCCTTCGTTCCCCATGGTTTCAGCCATTTTCAACAGTGGATGCTTAGGTTAGAGCCATATTTACCTCTGCAACTTTGCAAATTAAACTTGCAAACCAGTGGCTTAAATCCTACTATAACTTTACACTATGTTAACTTGAAATCAAATTACCATGTGCATAAGAAAGCTAATTCAAAACACTACACCCTCGTGAGGTCCGATCACCCATTCCAATCCGTACACTGTCGTACAGAAAGTAAGAAACACTACAAATTACAAGAAAACACAGTTTGACATCCATACAGAGGGTTCACAAAAGTGTTGTGCAATCCAAAACTCTATTAACCTTCTAAAAATCATCAATCCATGCTCAAATACCTGAGCATGGGTAGTTACAACCGCTCCAACCTCCATTTGCAACTTCTTGCAAAAAGTTGCAAAAGTTGCTCGAGCAACTTTTTAGCATCTTTTGCTATTTGACTATTTTAGTCAACTCAATGCATGTTTTTGAATTCCATGACCCTAATTAGGTTACTTAGGGTCTTGGAAGTCACTCTAAACCCAAGTTACACAAAAATAGCAACTTTTACCTTTCTAGGTCAAAATGACCACAATATCACCTAGGAGCACTTTTGGCTCTTACAAACATGGAGATGAACCAATTTGGATCCAACCTAGTGGATCTTATTACGACCCACACAAAACACCTAACGCAACCCTAAAACACACAAACCACACCAAAATGGGAGGTGCTCTGCACCATACTCTCCTAGGACAAAGAACTCAAGTCCCTTGAGTTAGGAGGTCTTCAATGGTGACCCCATGCTTCTGAAAGTTTGCCTCAGTCATCCAAGTGGCCTCAGCTTCAGGTAGTCCCTGCCACTTAACTAGATACTCTCTGTAAGTACCCTTGCTTGTCTTCTTAATCACCTTGGAATCCAGTATATTGTCTAACTGCAGAGGGATTGGGGTAGGCAAATATTTGACCCAATCATCTTCCCCCAACTCTGAAAGAGTTTGTTGACTAGTGTCTGAGGATGGCCCCTTATAGGGATACAGGTCACATACATTAAAAATGGGTGAAATTCCCAAATCAGGAGGCAACTCCACCTCATAGGAATATTTGCCACACTTATGCACTATCCTCAATGGTCCTATCTTCTTCATAAGAAACATAGTTGGGTGACCCTTGGGTAGTCTTTCCTTTCTGAGGTAAGAAAATATTAGATCCCCCTCCTTGAATTGCAGATCCCTCCTTGATTTTTCTGCCTGTGCCTTATACTTCTCCCCTTGTTGTTGTAGAGTCTTGTTGACTTGAGCATGAAGCTCCTTCATCTGTTATGCAAATGACTCCCCTTGGGCACTCCTTTTGTCCTGCAAACTAAGATCCCTTAACTCTAATATCCCTCTAGGATTGGTCTCATAGACTATGTCAAAGGGGCTTTTACCAGTACTCCTATTAATGGAGTCATTATAGGCAAATCTTGCCTGGCCTATAATGTGATCCCATGACTGTCCATGTTGCTTAGTCAAGCATCTTAGCAAGTTCCCAAGTGACCTATTCACTACCTCTGTTTGCCCATCTGATTGTGGATGGTAGGCTGAAGAGAAAGACAAGTTTGTACCTAACATCTTCCAAAAGGGTCCTCCAAAAGTGGCCCACAAACTTACTATCTCTATCACTTACTATATTCAGTGGCAATCCATGGATTCTTACAATGTCTCAGAAGAACAGGCCTACAATATGTGAAGCATCATTGGTTTGCTTGGATAGAATGAAGTGTGTCATTTTGCTAAACCGATCCACCACAACAAACACACTATCACGACCCTTGGTGTCTTAGGCAACCCCAAAACAAAGTCCATACTCAAGCACTCCCGAGGCCTCTGAGGTATGGATAGAGGTTGATACAATCCACTGTTACTACTTTGTCCTTTAGCCCTCTGACATATATGACATTGCTCCACAAATTTTCTGACATTTGATTGTAACCTAGGCCAATAGTAATGCCTATTCACTTGCTCAAGTGTCTTTTCCACTCCAAAGTGGCCTCTCAAGCTTCCTTAGTGTTTCTCCTTCACTATGTTCTCCCTTAGTGAGCACTGAGGTATACACATTAGGTCTCCTTTGAAAAATAGTCCCTCTTGCAACATATAATTAGTGAACTCCGCTTTAAATCCATGTTGGAACTTTACACATGCCTCATAGGCATCTTTGAAATCTTTGTCCTCTTTGTAGAGGTCTTTCAAATCATTCATCCCCACACTTTGCAACTGTATCTCTTGTATGGCTAGTACTCTTCTACTTAGAGCATCATCAAACTTGTTGCTAACTCCTTTCTTGTGTTTGATCACAAGTGTGTATGCTTGCAAAGCTTCCACCCATTTAAGGTGCCTTTGGTTCAATTTTTCTCGCCCATTCAAGAAACTAAGGGCATGGTTTATCTGTGTAGGCCACAAATTCTCTTGGTAGGAGATAATGTTGCCACTTTTTGAGTGCTTGCACCATTGCATACAACTCCAAATCATATGTGGAGTACTTCTGTTTGGCCTCATTCAACTTCTCTGAGAAGAATGACACAGGGTGTCCCTCTTGACTTAACACTGCTCCTATGGATAGCTTACTAGCATCACACTCCACCAAAAATAATT
>MU225926.1:1365242-1385601 GCA_018584345.1 Thuja plicata
TGATTGTGTGGATGGGTCAATGACTTGTCATCCTCCTCAGAAAAGGAGAGGTAATGTGGCGCTGAGATGTGATTGACCATTGCTTGGAATTTATCTATATCTATATCCTTTGGAACATTAGCAGCGTGTAGAGATTGTTCTAGAATTTCTCTATGCACAGTGGATATTTTAAGTAATTCAAAGATGGAAATTTTGGCAGCAGTTCTTTGCAATTGGTCCACCAAGTCATATTTCGCTCCAGGGATAGTGACCACATGTTTATCTCCTGGTTTAGGAATAGTGATAATAGGAACCTTGAGTGTGGATGTCAGTTTTGGAGGTCCCTTGATCGTAACCTGTGCTTGGCTTTGGGTTACAGTGTTTGTGGAGGATGAGGCTCCTTTGATGGTGACCGTGTTGATAGATTCATTTTTAATGTTGAGCATGTTGATCACATTGTCATTTTTGGAATAAGTGTAGTTTACCTCATTACCTTTCCCTTTGGATGTTTCTCCTTGACTGTAATTGGGGAATGGTTTATTAAATGCGGTGTGATCTTCATTTGTAGTGTGTCCATCCACTTTGATCTTACCCCCTTCAATGAGGTCCTGGATGACATGCTTGAGCTTGAGACAATTATTTGTCTTGTGTCCCTTGTTTTTGTGGAAGACACAGTAAGAGTTATCATCCCACCGTCTGGGTTTGACCATTGGTTCCCAAGGTTTAGAATTAGGAATCGTAAGGACTTTGTTATCCACCAATGTTTTTAAGACGGTCTCATGAGGTTCTCCCAAAGGTGTGAATGTTCTTTGGGGTTTTGAATTCCATGTTCGTCCCTTGTCATTATCATTGTTGCCTTTGGGAATGGGAGGTGTTATTTTAGCCTCCTTACTTGCTTGCATACCATTGGTAAGATTAAATGCTTTGATTTTAGAATTAATGTTGGACGCATCAACCACTCCGTCATTAACAACATTTTTGTTTTGCTTCCACTAGTTAGGATTGGAGTTGGAGCTACTACCCTTGTTTTCATTTTGAAGGGTGATCTCCCCCTCTTTGACCATGACCTCTTCGATACAGAGAGCATTCTTAATCATCCTATCGAAGCTAGGAGAATCTTGCATTTGTAGAGCATAGCTCAATTCAGGTATGAGATTATTAACAAAGATATCCATCTTTTCCATTTCAGGGATGACTCTTGAATATCATGCAAAGATCTTCCTCCATCTTTGTAGGAAGCGTGTAAAGGATTCTCCCATTTTCTGCTTGGTGTTACATAGATCCATCATGGTGACGTCATGTTGAATGTTGTAGGAGTAATGCTAAATGAATCATTGCATCAACTCTTCAAATGTTTTGACTTTAGGATTCAACTTTGAAAACCACTCCATGGCGTTTCCTCCTAGACTTCCTGGAAACAGTCGCATGAGGTAAGTGGGTTCATGCATATACTCAATGCTAAGAGCACAAAACTCTCTCACATGGTCATGTGGATCAGTTTCCCCTGTGTACTTGTCATATTTTGGTCTTGCCACATTAGGAGGAAACAAAACCATTGTGATACTCTTATCGAAAGGAAATGGACAAATGGTGTCCAAAGAATATTTTGTTTTTGGTTTGTCCTTCTCTTGCTTGAGGTTTGTGAGCTTGGTTTGCATTTGATTGAGCTATTTGGTAAGGATGGATATGGGGTTTGGTACCTCCTTTTCTTTGAGATCATTCACATCGTAAT
This sequence comes from Thuja plicata, assembly GCA_018584345.1. Lineage (NCBI taxonomy): Eukaryota > Viridiplantae > Streptophyta > Pinopsida > Cupressales > Cupressaceae > Thuja > Thuja plicata. The sequence continues at coordinate 1,366,954 of MU225926.1, forward strand.
CCTGGGGTAATTTGACACCCGTGGATGCTAAATGGAGGAAGTATTTTTCCTTGTCATCTCTGATTATTCATTCCAACAGTTTGTGGACTCTTTTGCTTTGTTTTAACTTCTCGTATTCATCTTTAGGGATTTCTTCATCACTATCTGACCCAAACAGATTACGTTCAAACCTGGGTCTTTCTTCCTCTTCCATGCCTACAGATTGTGCTTGTTTTCCATCATCATAACCCTCAAAGGCCTTACTCCAATCGTTAGTGTTGCTACCCATTTGAGGTGAATCAAGATTGAACAGGAAATTGTGAGAAGTTTCTCCTTGAAAGTGTGATGTTTTAGGAGGCACTTTTGATCCTTCGATTGTGTACTTATTGCGTCTTGTGTTAACCATGAAGTTTGTTTCTCAACTTCATCAACGTTTCCCAATAGTGCTAGCAAGTATTCCAGATCGTTCAAGTGGGTGTGTCTAGGTAGAAGTCACTGTTTGTTTGTTTGGTGGATGTAAATGATTCCAGCGTCAGAGGGTTAGAATGCCTTAATAGTGAGCTGGGAACCAAGTTGTTTGATAGAGAATGGGTAGACCACATGTATTGAACTGATCGTGAAAGACTGACTAAGCATGCAAGGTAGATATTTTGAAAGTTTTAGAAAATAACAGTAAGGAGACCAGAAGAGGCAACAGGGACCAGCCAAAGAGCAAAAAGGGTACCTAAAACAACTGAGACTTCCTAGGAAAAGCTGCTAGAAATGCCCACTGTCTAGGATGCGAGCTCCCATATGCGATCCTCTAACGAAACCGGATGCGATCCTAAAAAACTAGATACGACTATATGCTTGACCAAATATGATCCAATACACCAGATACGATCTGAAATACCGGATACGACTTAGGAAAAATGAGATGCGATGTTATGATGGTTTTGTCAGTTTTGGTCCATTTTGGAAAATTTGCTTTTTGAGGAACGTGAAGTCGTTTGCTTCCAAATTGCATCAAGAGGTATTGTAGGGCGTGAAAAACACTTGTACTCCAAGGGTATAAAATTTATTGATTGTTTGTGAGGAGCTTTATCTTTTTAGTGATCTTTCTGACACGTCAAAAAATTTTGCATCGTTAAAGGGGTGGATCAAACACACATCTTGTCTTATCCTCTAGGTGGAGGATGAAAATTGTTTTCTCATTGACTTAGGCACACACTCAAAAGCTAATCAGAATACAGCCATCACCAAGCATGCAATGGCTCCAGTCATGATGTTGTATTAGCTGACTCTGAACGCAAGTGAGGGCACGATATGATGAGTTTCTTGGGGCAATTACTTTTTGCCTTGCACAAATATTATCACCCTTTCGGGGATGAATCAGGAATTCTTTCAGTTGAATGTGTTGTAGATTATTGGAAAATCCGTTCAAAACTGTCCCCCATAGAATTACACAAGGCAAAATTGAGGCGTATAGCTCTATGAGTACCTGAATATATATAGTCTCACAAGCAAGATTCAAGTGGCTCCGCTCTATATATACCCCGATATATTCAAGGAATGATGTCAAAATTTCAAGAACAAAACCAGTTCCATCTTTCGAGGCTTTGGCCTACAGGGAAGCATCTATTTATAGTGAGTTGGAAGGGTCGGCATAAGACCTGTCCTCACTTGGGTCGTTCCCGGGAGATTTTTTCCTCAATCGGCAGGCCCTCTACTGTTAAAAGAATGGTAACCAGGATTGGTGAGCTTAGGAGTTCTAGATTTCTGATTCTTCAAAAGAAGAAGAGCATACTCTCCTAGTCCATGCTGTTTTCTCCTCAAGCACTATAAACAAAGTTCTTTTCCTCCAAGCTATGTTGATCTTGTTTTAATGATTCCTATTTTAAAGAAAATAGAAAGGAAAAATTTGTTTTGTTCAATTGACCACAAAATTTAGTGAATTTGAGTTGTTCAATTACTGAATCCAAAAGTAATTAAACGATTTTGTTCATTGATCCCACATGATTTAGTGATTTGTGTTGTTCAATTACTTTTCCAATTTGAATTAAAAAATGTGTTTGTTGTTCATGTACTCCCAATTTCATCACAAATGATAAGACAACATCTGATTTTCTGATTTTCTTCAAGAGGAAAAGAGCATATTATCTTATTGTCTTAGCAAATTTGAGAAATGGTTTTTAAGTTTTGGAAAAGCAAGTAAACAGAAGTCAAGATGGAAGGGGTTTGGTAACCTGTAACAACCACATTAGTATCCTTTTAATCCAACTTCACAAAACCTGCCAAAAAGCACCTGCAAACACTTGTTAAGCTGCAAAATATAGAAAGCACAACTTGTCAAACTTGTTAGGATTAGAAAAATCAAATGGACAAGCTTTAAAACCAGATACGATCCTAAATTCTTACCAGATGCGATGCAGTATCTGAGATACGATCCTATTCTCTGGATATGAGCCCTTGCTGACCAAATACGAGCCAAAACCAGATACGATCCAGGAAATCCCGGATGCGATCCAAAAATTACGCGATGCGACGGCGTATCCGGGATGCGAGCCTGCAAGATTATATGTGATTCTGTGTCTGATTCCTGAGTCTGCAAATTGCCAAAAAAGTGTTAGAAGACGAGGCTAAAATGAAAATCAAGCCCCACGGTGGGCGCCAGAAATGTGTGTGTATTTGGGTACCTTACGAAAACAACACAAATACTCAATAGGTCATTGCATTAGTCCAAATGGTTAGATAAAATGTTCAAAACCACTAATATTGGCATATTGCCTTCTAACTAGAAAGAGTGTAATTCATAACATACTAGCCCTCAAAATATGCTATAAATCAGTGACCAATACTATTCTAGCATGAAGGATTTAAATAAAATTTAAGCTAAAAAGATGAAAAAGCATGTAATCTAGCTTTAAAAGATGAAACTAAAACAATGAACCAGCGAGAGATAATAGATGAAATATAAATCTAATATTAATTTAACAGCATAACAATGTATTTTTTCTCTAAAGTGAAGGCTTATTTGCTCTCAAAACAGGCTTCTATTTATAGAAGAATGGGAGAGAGAGAGAGAGAGAGAGAGAGGACAAGGTTCATTTATGAATTAGGAGACTCATAAATGAATATGTAAGATCCATTAATGCCTAAGGCATTAATAAGGCATGTGAGAGACATAGGATTAAGGTCTTCATATTAATGAAGCATGGGAGAAAGGCTTGAGAAAATGGACTTTAAGAAAGTCCAGCTTGAGAAAGTGGACTTTCTCAAGTGGGTTGAGTTGTTAAATATTCCTTAATGGAATCTGACAACATTAGAAGGTGGGTTAGAGAAGAATTTAGGATTAGGATTAGATTAGCATGGGTGAATGGGTTGAGAAGGGTTAGAACCCAGGGTAGAAGTGGTTGGGAAGGGTTAGATTGAGGTTTGAGGGAATATTAATAAATGAAATAAACTTATTCAGTTTATTTAAAAATATAAGAATTAATTATTTAAACAATTTAATTACTTTTTAATAATTAGGGGACTATATCCATTTTAATTAAATTAAATAGGCTAGGGAAAATAGGTTAATTGCAAGTGGGTATTTGATTTTGGGATTTATTTAATTCCTTTATAATTAAATATTATAGCCATATTTGATTTTGGTTTGATTTGATTGGTCGAAATTGATTTGAATTACATGGCTATAATAGTTAATATAAATCAGTGATGAAAATCACCTAGGATATTAAATTGATTTAAAGAATTATGCCAAGCAGTAACAGAGTCGTTTGGACATAATCGAGGGTATGATCACACTTAGGGAAAATAGGGTCCATAGTTGGAACAAACCAAATTCAGGTGGTTACACTAACCATCCAATGGTTACTCCTCCATGTGTACTTCTCTAATATGAATCTCCTAGATCCTCTCTATCAACTTGCCTCATAGGTATAGTTGATTTATTGAAGACACAAAGTACATCCAAGATTAACTAGTCCAACTAGTTCTTCAATTTCCTAGGTTTTTCACTAGATCTTTCCACTAGAATCCCAAACCTTTGCTTAGGATATTCTGTTAGAGTATATAGTTTTCCTCACTTATTAATTATATCATGTTGATATTAATTATTAAGTTAGTCGTACTCTATTTTTCACTTAAGCTTTCTCTTAGGTTAGCTTTTTTCCTTTTTCGGGTTTCATTCACCTTTAAGGTTGAATGCTTGTAATTTTTTTTGCATACTCTCTGAATACATTTTTGAGCTCTCACTTTTTGAGCACAGAAGGGTTTCTGATTTTTCTGTCTTTGGCTTCATTCTTTGTAACAGGTATTTTGCATGCAGACTGGTCTTGGAAGTCAAAGCTGTATTTCTCAATTTCTACATGGTATCAGAGCCACCCTGTCGCTGCCTGGTTTGAAAGTTTTTTGAAGCCACGATTCGAAGACGACAACCATAGCTTCTCTGGGGTTTTTCTGTCACTTTGAAGGAGGTGCTATTTTCTGGAGCCGTTTAAGCAAAAATGAACTCCACCATTGCGTTCAGAACGCCCAGGAGAGTCAAAATACCTATAAGGTTCAACCATTTTGGTCACAGTGACCTCAGGCAAAAAAAATTTAGCCTCTTAGGTCGTACAGGCACGTTTAAAAAAAAAATTAAAAAAATTAAAAATAAAGGTTTTTTAATAATTTTTGGGGTTGCTGGAGCACGCCACCTTGCAGCAACCCCAGCCTGCACCGCCCACCAGCCACCACTCTCCGGCCCGCGTAGCTCCACCACCGGCGGCGCCACCAACCACTGCGCTGCCGCCCGAGAACCGCCCGGGAGTAGCCTGCTAACCACCGCCACCGATGTTTGCCGCCAACCCACCACTGGGTCCTCCGCCAACTGCCAAGTGATGTCATTGCTGACGTCACAGGCCAGAAAAGTACTTTTTCGACAGGTTTTTAAATTTTCCGACCGTTTGAAATTTCCGGTGACCAGAAAAAAATTTCGGCGACAGCCTCGACGACCATCAATTTTTTGCCAGTGGACTGTGACGGGCGTTTGAATGTTAAATGTTTTTCCATCTCTATGTTTTTCCAGAGAGCTATCTTTTGGAGGGGCACTTGGTTTTTTGGCCGTAACTTAGCATACGGTGTCCATTTTCAAAAAATTAAATATCACCGGAAAGGTGTTTCCGAGCCGGACGTGTTGATGCTGGTCTTGTTTGTTGATTTGACCGTTTGAGCTCGTATTTTTGGCATCAAAGTTGAGGCTTTATTTTCCTCCTTCTCTGCATTTGGACCTTAGGTTTTTCTCTTGTTCTTTGTGTTTTTTGCTTCATTTTGTGGTGTACGGGAGTTAGTTTGATAGTTTGTGGGGGGGTGCATATTTCTTTCTGCATTTTCAATTTAGAGAGACCCTTCTACTTTTGTCTTATTCTCCCAATGTCGGACACATCCATTGTCGTTCTGACTCCACATAACTACCACACATGGAATCCACAAATGACCAGACTCCTCATGTCACAAGGTTTATGGTCCTACCTGGATACAATTCAGCCAATTCTACAAAGGCCTTATGAGGCTCTTATTCATAGAAATAGGATGGATGAGGCAATGGGCCTCATTGCCATGAATATTTCAGATGGGTTGTTGTTTCACCTAGATGGTCTGACCACACCCAGGGATATGTGGGACAAGTTTTTTACCTTGTTTGGCATAATAAATCAGTTCAGGGTTCTCTAGATAGATGCAGAGTTCACCTACTTGGTACCTGAATCATTCACCAGCATTGAGGACTTCCTGATGAAGTTCAAGTCTCTTTGATCTATTTTACAGGTTGCTGGAAAGACGAAGTCAGACGATGAGTGTATCTTTCTGATACTCTCAAAGCTTCGTGGCCCTTATCAGATTTTCACTTCTACCTTCTACTCCACTATGGATGCACTGGGTGCACGTCATGTTATGCCCTCTTTTGAGACCTTTTGTGACAGGTTAACTCGTGAGCAGTCCAAGCTTAGTCAGATGGATTCTCTTATAGGTTCATAGTCACAGGCATTGCTTGCCAAGTCATCTCAGGATACACAGAAGCCGAAGCCAAAGCAGATATCTGATTCCTCTTCTCAGCACTCTACTGACCCACCATCTTCTTCTAAGAAGGAGAAATAGAAGACTCAGAAACCTACGTGTTCCTACTGTCAGAAGGGGCCCCATGATGAGTCACAATGTTTTCAGAAGAGATTTGATGGCTATGAGAAACAGATTGTAGATTTGCAAGCTCTCCTTCAGAATAGCACTATCTCCTCTCCATCCTCTTCCACCTCACAGGGGTCTGCTTTTTAGTCTTCTGCCTCATCTTCGATATCTGGACAGGATTTTGGACAGGGTCATGCATTACGGGCTTCTGTTGCATTCCCTTCCCAGGTCCCTTGGATACGGGATTCTGGTGCTTCTCACCATATGGCATCTTCTCCGAAGATCTTCTCTTCTATTGAGGCTTCTCCCATTCCCCACATTCTCATGGGGAATAACAGTGTTATGCCAGTCTGCGGGAAAGGTTCTGTATGCATTCAGGATGGCACATTCAATGATGTATTGTATGTTCCATCTCTATCTGCAAACCTTCTCTCGATTTACCAGATTACACACAGTGGATCAGGGAAGACAGTTGAGTTCACGCCAGATTCAGTCTTCATTTGGGATAGTGTGACAGGTGGCATTGTTGCTACAGGGACAGTTGATCATTCCACCTGTCTCTACACCTTTTCTCACTTTGGTCCACCATCTCCATTATCAGAGCACAACTCTCCTCTTTTGCGAGTGCATCATGTGGTGCAATCAGGTCACTTGAACCTCTGTGTTGTTCCTAAGACCATTTCTGTGACTACCACACCACATCTTGTTGAGGTTCTTCCTCTTCAGCAGGACTCTTCTTCAGCACTGCCACATCCTCCAACTCCATTCATCGAGCCACCAGGTGCAGTTGTTGAGGATTCTATAGAGGACACTCATCTCCTCTTTCATGCTAGTGTCAACACACCTGTCATACCACTTGCATTGGGGATTCCATTTCAGGATCCTTGTGTCTTCTCATTTGAGTATCAGCTCGGCCTTCTAGTGACAACTCATCTTTCGAGGTCACCTCTTTAGTGCTCACTTCCTTTCACTCCTTTGTATTGGAATCATGGTGGTTTGTTCATTGATCTAGGGGTTCTTTCATTCTGGGGGGGCTTTGGAGCCTCGACCCTCTCTCACGGGGGGGTTGGCAGCACGCATTATACTCATGGCTTTGAGAGAGTCTCTGAAGTTGAAGCTATATTTATCAGTTTCTAAATATTCCCCATACAACTCGTAGACTATTTCCTATGTCCTTGTCTCATTAAAAGTTCATTAGAACATTTCCCACACTTTTGGATGCTTCAACAATGCAATTGTTGATAAATGCAATAGGAGGCCTAATTGGGCCTATTTCCTAGTAGGTCAATTTTCACCATTTTGGGTCTAAAGCTCCAAATTCTTCCAAACAACCTCATATAAGACCTTAAAAATCTTAAACCTATCCACAAACCCTAATAGAATCCAAAATCCTAGTTTCTTTATGCACCCAAAACACTAGTTACCACAAGGCCCTAGTTTTCAGCCTATCTTTTAGGCCTCTGGACCAGTCAGGGAAAAAGGCCACCAAATTGGTCTTTGAACTTCCTGTCATCATCTCTCACCTTTTGATCCTTCATGGGAACACTTTAGGTCTTATACACATGCCACTAAGTTCACCATCCCAGATCATGGGTACTCTATGCAATCCAATCTTTACCCTGTCCAGGCTCTCCTGCTCCTAGCAGTTAGCCACAGGGCTTCATTCCAAGTCTAGGAATCCCATTGAAAAAAATAAATAAAAGAAAAATCATTATGTATAGATCCTAACCCTTCATCCCCCATGGTTTCAGCCATTTTCAATGGTGGATGCTTAGGTTAGATCCATATTTACCTCTGCAACTCTGCAAATTGAACTTGCAGAGAAGTGGCTTTAATCCTACTATAACTTTACACTATGTTAACTTGAAATAAAACTACTATGTGAATAATAAATCTAATTCAAAACACTACACCCCTATGGGGTCCGATCACCCAATCCATTCCGTACACAGTCGTACAGAAAGCAAGAAACACTGCAAATTACAAGAAAACACAGTATGACATCCGTACAGAGGGTTCATGAAAGTGTTGTACAATCCAAAACTCCATTAACCTTCTAAAAATCATCAATCCATGCTCAAATACCCGAGCATGGGTAGTTACAACCGCTCCAACCTCCATTTGCAACTTCTTGCAAAAAGTTGCAAAAGTTGCTCAAGCAACTTTTTAGCATCTTTTGCTATTTGACTATTTTAGTCAACTCGATGCATGTTTTTGATTTCCATGACCCTATTTAGGTTAATTAGGGTCCTATAAGATACTCTAAACCCAAGTTACACAAAAATAACAACTTTTACCTTTCTAGGTCAAAATGACCACAATATCACCTAGGAGCACTTTTGGCTCTTACAAACATGGAGATGAACCAATTTGGATCCAACATAGTGGATATTATTACAACCCACACAAAACACCTAACACAACCCTAAAACACACAAACCACACCAAAATGGGAGGTGCTCTGCACCACTTTCTATGGTCTGCCTCATAAGTTATCTAAAAATAACCGAAAAAATGGAAGAAAGTAGATGGCTTAGAGTTGTCTTTAATGATATATTATGCAAATGAAAAAATGTGTCGATGCAACAAAACATCAAGTGGATGAGTAAATGGAATATCCAATTCAATATGTTCCCCACAAATAACAAAGAAATAAAGGTCTTCGTTATGGAGAAATTTTACAAGAGAAAATGAGGAAATGGGCTTGGAAGGAAGCAAGTATATTATATTAATGAGTATGTGATCAACTTCAAAAAGGGTATATAAGGGCCAACATTTCTTGGAGAGCTAAAATTTGTATTTCTCAGCTGAGAACCAACTCTCATCAACTTTGTTGTGAGATGGAGCGTTGGAAGAGGTCAAAAGAGGCTTGGGAAGAGAGAGTTTGCATGTTTTGCAATTCTAGGAAGGTCAAAACTGAACGTCACTTTATTTTAAAATGTGATGCATACAAGGACAACAGGGAAAAATTTGTGGATATTATCTTTGATAGCTCTTGGCATAGCCTATTCAATGAGGAGTACACTGAGAAGTTGGGTGTGCTCGTCATCAACTTACACAAGAAAAGATCCAGGTTACTGAAGTCGGAGCTTAAGTTGTCAGGTTGTCTCATAGGCTATGTATAGCCTCGTGGACGTTAAAAATTATCTATCTATCTATCTATCTTTGGACTCTTCTTTTTCAAAATAGGAGCTCCTTGCTTTTTAGCGTTGCATGTTTAAGTGGGTGAAAAAGAGGTGGACTAAAAATGGAATGTTTGTTTGTCACTTGTCAAATATTAAGTTTTAATTTTTTCTTTAAAAATATATTTGAAAGGATTTTTTTAACTTATTTTTTGATGCTTGAATTATGGAAGACAAAGTTATTTATTCATGAGACCACCAACTTCCTCAAATTTCGGATCTTAAATTTTAAAGCTTATTACTAACTTTAAAATATTTCCAAAAAATCATAGGGAGCTCCAACTCTATTTTTTAGGAAGCCCCCTCCAAGGACCCCAACCTTAGGCAGGGGTCTCATGAGGGGGGCTTAAGCTCTATCTTTGTGGAGCAGGAGGTCCCATGACATTTTTTTGTTTTGTGCTACATGATTGTTTTAGAATCTTTTGGAGGAAAATAGGAGCTCCTACATTTTAGATTTGTAAATGTAAGTAGGTAAAAATGGGGCGGAGCTAGAAATTGCCCCACCAACTTAGGAGTAATTTTTGCCACATGTCAATCATGTATTTTTTTTACCAAAAATAAATTATTCCCGCAAAAAAAAAAAGAAGGAAATCTGGGCAAAAATATTTTACAGGAAATGAATTCTTTTTCTTATTTTTATATCATGTATGCACAAAAAGGCTTCCTAAAATTTAGGAGCTTAAACTTTTAAGCTGAAATGAATTACAAAAATCATGGGACCGTTAACTTTTAAATATTCCTAAAAAAATCACAGCAAACACAACTCTATTTTTAGGAAGCCCCCCTCTAGTAGACCCGGGCCTTAGAGTGTAATAAATGAAAAAAAAATTCTATAAAGAAATTTATTGTAAAAGATTTTTTATGAAAGATATCTTAGAGTATAATGAATGAATGATTTTTATTTGTATAAAGAATTTAATTGTAAAAGAATTTTGAAGAAATATATTCATTTTGAGAGCAAAGATGTTTAGAGTGTAATGAATGAATAGATTTTAATATTTAGAAGGATAAAAACATTCTATGCGTTGTTATTTTTATTTTGTGCATTTTAATCTTTTTCCTATTCAAGGAGATGATGAATATCTCCAATTTTTCTAGAGTCTTCTCAGTAAGTAGATTATACCAATGTATAATTGTGAGGATGTTGGCATGTTTGTTTCTAGTCTCCTTGAAGTGTCACATTTTTTAATAAAGCTTTTTTATTTTATTATCTTAGTGATCAATAAATGCACACTCATACTTATCATGCTTCTTTAGGTCTTTTCAACCACCTTATTTCACACCAGACTTGATGACGAAAGATTCTTGATTTAACAATAAGAATCTTGGCCCTCCATGGAATACTAGCCATTATGTATGATTTTTGTTGGTGACCACACATGAGATTGAACAATTTATAATTCTTCTTTGTCCCTTGCACTTTACCCCATACACTTGTGGAACTTATCCAAAACAAAAGCCATTATCTTTTTCTTATTCATGGGGCAATGTATTCAAGTAAATATTCCACTTGTTCTCTTCAAGGGTAATCCTTTTAATGAGATGGAGGAAAAACAGAAATGGTGCCCTCCAAAGAAAGATTGGAAAAATAATAATTTTGGCTGGGCCTTGAAAGGTAATCTAGGCCCAAGTGGAGCAGAATATATAGTCAGGGATTGGAAGGGTAATATCCTTGTAGCAAGGGAAAATAATTTGACAAAGGGAACAAATAATGAAGCCAAAGTTCAAGCGGATCTTCTAGCTATAGAAAAGGTTAAACAATTCACTGTGAAAAAAAACTCCATTTGGAAGGTGACTCCTTGGAAACTGTAATATCAATATTAAAAAGTGAATCACAAATTTAGTACCTCAATAAATTCATAAAAAATATCAGATCATTGTTTAGTGGATTTGAGGGGTTTGGAGTCTCTCATGTGAAGAGGGAAGGGAATGTGCAATTAGATGTAACGTCAAAGCTTGGGGTCAGATTGAATAAGAAGGAGAAAAATGATGTAATAGAAGATTTATGGGGCATCAATGGGGAATGGCTCGATTGACATTAATGAAGCAAAGCGGTCATATAGTCAAACTAATCGATACTGAATGTTGATGAGTGTAGGTGAGCCCCCTACTCTAGAGTTTGCGAGTATTCAAATTTGAATTTTAATGACGAGGAATTTCCCACAAACTCATGTATAGACATTATTGATTTAAAATGCCAACTAAAACATTTATTAACATTGCTCTTTAATAATGATGGAGAAGCCAAAATTGTAATCAATTGGTGGAAGGTGGCATTCATTTCACAAGTGTAGGGAGATCATGATAGAAGGTGGGGTTAGTTTGGAATTCATCACAAGGATAAGTGTCAAGAAAGTAGTAGAGCCACGTATAGATGAGGTCGAGTTAGGATTTAAGCAGTAGTGTCATAAGTTAGAATTAAGTGATAGGCATTGGTGTTTAATTGTGGGTTACATAAGTACAATGGAGGTGAATTTCACGCAAAAAATTCAAGCAACAACAACATTTTTGTGCAGAGCTTTCAAGGAGAAGAATGAATGGCATTTTCCTTATTGATAGTCTGAAGTTCTGATAGATCTTGGACATGTTAATAAGGGAGGAATTTATGTGTTATGGGCACAAATATTGACTCAATATAGATGTGGCCCCTATATTTTTTGCTTGGGAACTCCAATTGGGGTTGAAGGAAGAGACTTTGTGGGTTATGCAAACATGTGTTAAACTAAAATGGACTATAGGCATGGTTCCCATGATAGTTATTGCAGAGCCAAGGCTTGGCTTTTGGGTTGAAGAGGAGGATTGGCAATGGTAGAGCGCACAAGGTAGAGCTGTAAGACTTTCCTAGTCTGGAGTGCCTCATCAAGCAAGGAAAGGAGAATTAAGGAAGCACGAGATGGATGGGGTTGCTCATGGATTTCTAGTGGGAGTTTTAGGAGGACAAGGAGAAGGAAAAAGCATATTGGATGGCCAAAAAGTCCAAGTTGCAGACAAAGGGCAAGTTGTTTATTCCAGACAGATCCTCAATGGAAGAATAAATTTACAAGTTAAAGAAAGTTTGTTCCATCAAGTTTTGAGTGGGGGTTTTGTTTAAACCATTTGAAAGTGGTTAATTTCACTCTGTATTTGGTTAATTCCTCTTTTATGTAGAAAGGTTTTTTAGTTTGGTAGATGGCTCTAAGATTGGGGTCTGATACAGAGGTCGGTTTGGGGAAAATTTTGTTGTGAGCCCAAATTTTGTAGTTGGTTGGACATTTTGATATGAGTCTTCCACAAATTAAATGTAGTTGATAAGCTAAAAGTTTGGATTTGGGGATGCAATACTTGAAGTGTTTTGACAAAGAAATGTTTGGTTGTATCAAGCTTGTATTAGAATTTATATTATCAATAAAAAATTATTGTCTTTAATAATAAAAATAATTCCACTTTTTTGTATATTTGTTAAATAGGAGATATTTTCCATGACAAGTTAAATTGTGATATTGCTATCAGGATTCAACTATGTACTTTTTTTTGAGTGAAACTCATTGACCCATGTTTCATGAGTAGTGGTTCACATGAACCCATCACTCATGAGAATTAATGGAACACTTAGCACTCATTTGATCAAGGTGATGCTTACAAAAGCGAAGCACCGAGACTTCCCAGGAGGTCACCCATCCCCGTACTACTCCAACTTGAGCGCGCTTAAGTACATATTTTCCTCCATGGTTAACCCACTATGCTTGCAACCTCATTTGCAAAACCTTAACCAAGTGTTGTTTCTCGTGAACCATTCATTAGAGAGCCCCTTAATCTCATAAATTGATAAGTAGGATATTTTTTCTACAGTAAGCCAAATTGTGATACTGCTATCAGTATTCGACTATGCAGTTTTTTAGTCAAACTCATTAACCCATGTTTCATAAGTAGTGGTTCACATGAACCCATCTCTCATGAGAATTAATGGAATACTTGGCACTCATTGGATCTAGGTGATGCTCACATAGGTGAAGCATCAGGACTTCCTAGGAGGTCACCCATCCCAATACTACTCCATCTTGTGTGTGTTGAACTACAAAGTTTCCTCCATGGTTAAAGCCACTCTTCTTGTAACCTCATTCAAAAAAACTTCACCAAGTATTATGCCTTATGAACCATTCATTACAAATACCATTAAGCTCATTAATTTTTAAGTAGGAGATTTTTTCCACATCAAGTCAAATTGTGATATTGCTATCAGGATTCAACTATGTAGTATTTTGAGTCAAACTCATTGACCCATGTTTCTTGAGTAGTGGTTCACATGAACCCATCTCTCATGAGAATGAATAGAACACTTATCACTCATTGGATCTAGGTGATGCTCACATGGGCAAAGCACCGAGAGCCCCCAGGAAGTACTAGGATGGGTGACCTCCTGGGAAGTCCTGGTGCTTCACCTCTATGAGCCTCACCTATATCTAATGAGTGCTAAGTTTTCTATTTATTCTCATGAGAGATGGGTTCATGTGAACCACTACTCATGAAACATGGGTCAATGAGTTTAAATTAAAAAAAAACTAAACATGTTGAATCCTGATAGTTGCTTGGCTAAACAATTGTCTTAGAAACACATAACATTGGACTACTATTTTAGGATTGGACACCCTAATTGGCTGCTAAGTAGATGATTATTCAGTCTCATTTAATTATCAACCAGGGACATAAACTTGGAATGGTATTTGCAAAGTATATGCTTCAAACCTTCTTGACTCTCATGGCTAATCCTATAGAATTGAAATACATTAAGCTTCAGGAAATATATACTACCTCAAGTAAATGCTTTTACTCTAAGAAAACAGTAATCACAAATAGGAACTACTCTACTCGCCTATGCTGTAGGAACAATCTACCAGTTCTGTTACCAGTGGCTACAGGAATAACAGAGTTCTAATTACTTATTAAGGAACAAGGAAATAACTTCTACTCTAACAAAGTGATTCACTCACCAAGTGGGCCCCCTTGGATGAGTGAATAGAAATGTAATCAAGATAAGAGAGTGAAACTCAAATTATGCACTCTATTCATTCACAGAGAAAATGTACTTGGAAAGTAAAATAGTGTTACAATATCAACTTCTATTCCAGAAAATATATCAACTAACTTAACTAAATTTAAGAGTTACAATAGTCAGATTATTTAAAGAGGAACCACAACTACTCCCTAAATCTAGGATCACTCCATTAATGAGTATCACTAATGGATACATAATGATCATAATAGAAAATATCAATCAGCAAGAGTAAGTCTTCAAGTCCTTCCCAGAATATAGCATGTGGTGGCTCTAGATCCACGCAATGTGTTTACTCAGGAATTGTATTGAATTTTTCCTCTGTGAAAGTCTTGCGACACGCTCTTCTTCAACTGCTTGCTTAATTCTTTGGGCATGATGGCGCTTTTGCAGCAACGACTGTCCTTGACTTCTTCAGCACCACGATGTTGTTCTTGAATGCGCCATGACTTGATCCCTACAAAATGGTTAGCATACACAACCTTCGATACACACACACACACACAGATATATATATATATATATATATATATATATATATATTATCATTAATACTAGGAAAGAAGTCTTAGTTTCAAATTAATACTCTTGCAAGGCACATGGCTATAGGAAGGAGACTACCCACGAACATAGCATAGGAAATAGGATCATTCATTAGCATGTAGTAACTACTTATATCATGTAACTTCTACCCATCAGTTCCAAGAAAATACACCATGTTCTTTTATCATCCACTTACCTACTTATGTCTTCACATATATAAAATATACATATAAAACCACAAGTTTAAAGTATCGATTTTGCAAGAAAGCTGTTGAAAAAGAAAGTAAGAAACATTTGAGAAGATGGCCTTAAGGGAATGAATGTTTCATAAGGCACAAGACTTGGTGAAGGTTTTGAAAACTGGGTTGCAAGCAAAGTGGATTTAACCATGGAGGAAACTTAGTAGTTAAGTGCATTCAAGTTAGAGTAGTACTGGGATGGGTAACCTCCCAAGAAGTCTTGGTACTTCACCTCAATGAGAATCACCCAGATCCAATGAGTTGTAAGTGTTTCATTCATTATCATGAGAGATGGGTTCATGTGAACTACTACTCATGAAACACGGTTCACTGAGTTTGACTAAAAAAACTACACAGTTGAATCCTGACAACAATATCACATTTATTTTTTTATTTTTTTCCATCCATGTCTTCTTTAATTTTCTCATGGTGTCATTGAAATAATCCTTACATTGTCAATCCATTGTATTGTCCTAAAAAGTTAGAACCCATAAAGCTTTATTAGGACCTATTATACCCCATTTTGGTGATTTTGAGGTCTGAATGTCCGTTATGCTTGATCCTGGCAACCTGTCCTTTTTCCTCCCGTATATTTTCACCCATCCTAACATTCAATCCAATTTTGAGCTCGTTCTCTAAGGTACAAAACATTTGAAACATTTTGTCTCGGCTTGTTTTGGCCCATATTTGGCTTAGGGCCCTATGTCGAGGTTTTGACAGGGAATTTGATCTCGTGGTTGACCTGGATTATTTTTTAATCCCAAAATGATGGATTGAGTATATAAACACCTATCTCTCCTAATTTTGACATCTATTATTAAGTCCAAGCATTTTATGATGAATTTTTAAAGCAATCAAGAGCAATTGGATTCAAGATTTAAAGGCAAGAATCCAAGATCAAGTTTCTCAAAGTCTCCAATTCTTCAAATCCATTCAAATCAAAGGAAATATTTTCCAATTGAATCAGTTTTATCTCTCATGATGGCCAAGTAGAGGAATTATCAACCAAGCAAGAAGATCCTTCCTTCCATCTGCATTCATCTCTCCTTCATTGCAGGTTATTATCAAGTGTATCTACACTCAAGATCTAGGAGTGGTATTCATAGTTCCATGCATTGTGAGGACATCTCTGATTCTATTCTATATTTCAAGGTCAAATCCTTTATTTTAATCATATTGAAGCATTGTCATGGGTATGAGCCATTTCTACATTGGTCCATGATGGTTTATCCAAGGTGAATCAAACATTTTCCTTTTTACATTGTTTCCTTTATGCAATTTCATTTCATTTTCAAGGTTGATTCCTAAACAAGGGTTTGACCAAGGAAAACCCCTTTAGACAACCTTTTCCCCCCATTTTCCTATATACAAGAACAATTTAGAGAGTTGCAATAAAATCTGGGAAGATCATCAAAAACTGTCGGGAGATCTCAAAAAGTTTCAGGCAAAAACACCTAGAACAAAACCTTTGAAACATTCTGCTCCTAGGTAAAGAACATTTGAAACATTTTGTACCCCACATTCTATCCCTATATTTCACCTTCAGGAAAAATTTATCTTCTGGTTTTTTTTTTGTACATTTCAGCTCTATGTCAGTCTTTATTGAAGTCTGGTGTTTCTATTTTTTAGCTACTTGTCTATCTTGTTATCTACATTATAATTTTCTTATCATTTTCACTTTTGTTAATTTAATATTTAGCAAAGGATCATTGTCCCATTCAACACTTGAGTCTCCTCTTGAGCCTAGTGGGCATATTCCTTCTGAATGTGCAATGATATCAGAAAGGGCGGTATAATCTACTTATTTTCCCCCACTTCTCCTTTTATCTTGTTCACCTACTTCCACTAGTTCATTTTGATGACATGTAACTGATTGAATGTTTGATAATGTTAAGTTGAAGATGATGCAAGACATTAAATCAGTTAATGGTTTGTATTGTAATTGATGTCAACTTGATATCAACCGTACGGTCATGTACATAATGCCAAAGACTTCAGAGAATCAATGGAACAAAGATTATGCTTTCTGCAATGCATAAAAGTCAAGTATTCACTAAGTGACAGACAACACTGACGGAGTGCACACCATCGGTAAAGACAAAGAAAAATTCACAGTGATGCCCGACGAGTAGAAAATAGTGTTTCCTGATGAAGCAAAATCATAGGATGCCTGACGAACTAAAAATAGAGTTGCCCAACGGACGGAGATCCTGAAGCTAACTGAAGTTACACCAACGGAACTGGCAGTTGTCACCGACGACGAACTACAAAATTGACCGACAGAACAAAGAGTTCAGAAAATGAAAAAATATCTAGCTGGCAGAGATTAAGGATAGACTTAACTGGTTGTTTTATTTGTTTTATTCGACCATAATTAAGTAATTGATTTAAAGAAGATTTATACAATTGGAAAGAAGATAACTACGAGATAAATCAAGAGTTAAAGTCGTAAATCAAATTGGCTAGATTGTTTTTCACGCCAAGAATCAAGAATCAAGAATTAAGGAATATCACGTCTATATAAGAGACAAGCATAATTCATTTCTGCAAGCAATCAGATACACGGAAGGGGAGTGAATAGAAAGAGGATGCTGAAGAGAAACTGGAGAAGGATAAACTTCATACAGTCTTGATCAATCAAGCTAGGGGAGAGCTAAAGAATTATGCAGACAATGAAAAATAGTGAAGCACAACATCACAGAGCAGAAAGTGTGGAGCACAAAGGAATTGAATTGATACATTGATCAGAGATGTGTTGTACTTAAATAGATCTAAAAATCTGCAATTCAAGTTGCATTAGAAACAGGTCATAATGTTTCAGTTTAACCATTGAAGCACCAAGTCTCTTAACAGAGTAGGACTTAATAGTCTTCTATAATTGAGGTATATCCTAACAGATTACCAAAAGGGTTGTTTCATGAAAGTAGCATTGAATTTGCATAAAGCCCATTGACAGCCTAAGAAGGAGGTTGATTCAAGGATGGTAGCAAGATTTTCCTAAAGCCTATTGACAGTCTAAGAAGGAGGCTGATTCAAGGATGGTAGCAAAATAGATGTCAGATAATAAGTGACAACCTATATATAAAAATCCTCTAACAAGGTCACACTTAACAGTGTGTTTGTAACCTTTAACAGGGTTTGCTCCTAACAGGGCTCACTTCAGAAGAGTGAAAATTTGGGATACCGGTCCCAGTGGTTTTTTCCCTTAAAAGGGTTTCCATATTAAAATCCATGTGTTATGTGTTATGTGTTATGTGTGTATGGTTTATTACTTTATTGTTTTACATTTCACAAATGCATTTCTTGATTGATTGGTATACTTTTCATATTTACTAAGTATCGGTAAATAAGTTTTACTGCTTATCGGAAATCAAGGAGAATAAGGATAGACAAGATAAACCAACAGACAGTTAATTATTTCAAAGTATTTCAAGGCATGCATCTTGTAGGGACTTAATAATCTAAGGTGTATTGATTGGTGGATTAAAGTTTAAAGGATAAATTTTTAAGGCCACTGATTCACCCCCCC